>JAQPPZ010004471.1:0-193596 GCA_028583015.1 Wollemia nobilis
AAAATGGAAAATGCAACATACAACATAAATGTGCCCATAGAAATAAACCACTACGTATCGGGCACTACCGAAAATTCACATTTACAATAATGCCAAAATTACATTTTTTCAAAAAATTACTCTCTTTCCCCCCTTGATTTTTGAAAAAAAATAATGCTCCCCCCTTAAAAAATTTCCTCTTTAAAAAAATTTACAACTAAGTTAATAAAATAAATAAATTATCTTCTATAGAAGAAAAATTATTAAAACAATAACCTTTTTAATCTATATAAGAAAAATAATTTATAATTTTAATTATTAACTTTAATAAAAAAATTAGAAATAAATACTTAAGAAAAATTTTACCTTTGTTCGAGGGGGGGTCGGAGAGTTTTGACCCCACGACCTCAGGGCTCCCAGAGCCCTACCACTCGACTCACTACCACGTGAGCCAACGGGTTGATCTGACAAAGGATCAAGGTGTCATCCTCTAAATAGAGGAGCCACAAGCCCAAAGCTTGATGCAGTCACTCCACCACCTCGATCACAGCTCGAGTGGCGCTCGGGCGATGCTCGTGCAGTGGCGCTTGGGCTATGTTTGGGTGGCGCTCGAGCGGAGCTCTGGTGGCGAACGATAGAGCACAAAAAAAATTTGCTTTTTTTCAATCAAAAACTCCTAAAACTACTCGCTTCATGTGATTAGTGCTTTCAACCATCGATTTCGATCAACTCAACATCTAAAAAACTCAACAACTCATAAAAAAACACTTCCTCTCATAGTGTGTTTGATGCCCTCCAAAAAAACACGATTGTAGAATGAGATCTGATGATGAAAAAAAAATTCCAATCCAATCAAAAACATGATTTTTGACGTCGTTGACGGGTTGTTCGCAGACTACGTAGGTGATAGAGTGTGCATTTGAATGACCAATATCCCACATTGATGGGACTTCGAGGTGTTAGGGTGTTTATAACACCCGATACTCCTCCTTAGAAGTATCTCCTCTCGGGGAGATGCTATCCCTTGAGGGTGCGGGCTATCCTCCCGCACGGTGTTGGTCGCCTTGTTTGCTGCCACGCACTGTGCCTAGCTTTGTTCGATCTGACCTTTGCCTTGCTTTGTCGTTCAATCCAATCTTTTACTTTCGCATTTTGGCCTATTGGTCGATTTCGATTTTGTCCTTCACCCATGGCATATCTAGACGAGGATAGACTAAAAGTAACAGTCAAGTATTTGTTGGTTGGTTGTCCCAATTCGACGACACTTGGGGGTCATATTAATTTCATCTAAACAAAACTCTATATAATACATTGAAAACATGACCAAATGTTTATGACTTTGTTGATTAAGAATGTACTACATTGATACATATCTTCTTATATATTATATATCTAAATTATTTGTTAAATACAAATATATTTATTTCATTATATCATTCCTTTTAAATTTTTTAAAATATACATTCGAGGAAAAGGTTCTAGAGTCTAAATTTTCTATATCTAGTAAGTTATATTTCTAAACTTGAATAACATGCTTTAGAAGCAAGTTTGTTCTTTATTCAAGTTAAATATAATACAACTGTATAATTTTGTGAATATTAAATATAATACACCTATATAATAAGTTGTAAAGTTTATTTTGTCTAAACTAATTATAAAATTGTGAATATTAAATATAATACACCTATATAATAAGTTGTAAAGTTTATTTTGTCTAAATTAATTATAAGTTTCGTAACAATTTTAAAAACTTAATCAAATAATTCTAATACTAAAAAAACAAAATTAATTTAAATTTAAAGTTTAATATTTTAATAGTCGAAGGCGCTTGGCGGGAAAATTTCGTGAGCGGGCGACGAGGCGATGTTCTAGGGTTTGTGGAGCGAAGGAAAATCCGGGGCATCAGGTGGGTTGCCGTAGTGTTTTTACGGTTACTGTGGATCTGAAGGAACGTCTGCTGCCCCAGGAGGGCCCAATGGGGTCTCCTCCAGACCCTCTCTCTGGGAGAAAGAGCTCTTACGCTGAATTGCTAAAAGAAAATTCTTCGTCTTCCAATGACGAAGCTCAGAGAAATACTCTTCATACGCTCTTCAAGAACGCTGGCAAGAGCTCAACAGCACATCGAGTTAATGGATGCCTTCCACAATCCGCCTCAAGACCCAAGATTGTCATCGAGCCAAAGATGGTCGAAGACACAATCATATACAGAGCTAACCATGATCTGATCTGTAAATTCATGGGTATCCGCCCTACCATGAATTTCTTGCATACCCGGGTCGAGACGAGGCTGGGAGCCTCATGGTGAGTACTCCTTATGGTTTATTAGCAATGGGTATTTCATTGTTAGTTTTTCTTCTCTAGCCGATAGAAACAGGGCGTTTGAATCGAGAAAAGAGGAACCACGGTCCGGCGGGGTTATTTGTTCAACCCTGGAGAGTGGGTTTCGATCCTCGTATTGAACCCACGGCTGTCCCGGTTTGGATCCGGTTGTACGCTCTTCCAATGGAGTTTTGGGGTGAGCAGGTTCTGGAAATGATCGGTAACTCCCTCGGTAGACATCTGGGCGTCTCCAAGGACACCATAGAAGGTAACACAGCTGTCTTTGCAAGAATTTGCATGGAAATGGATATTAGCCAGCCTCTACCGGCAGAGGTGGAACTTGAACTGGCAGGACTATCTTGGATCCAACAGCTAGATTATGAGGCTCTGCCCTTTAGATGCAGAGTTTGCCACAAACATGGGCATTTGGCCCGGTTTTGTCCAAATATTTTGAACACAAAAATGGAGGCCCCGCTTGGAATGCCAAATCGCCCCGGGAGAGGGTAAGTCTACTCTTGCCAAAGAACCATCCAATACTCCTCGGGGTAATGATGTTCAGAAAGATGGCTTTGAACAGCCCAAAAGAAGGAGAAAGCAAAAGAAAAATGGTAAGGAGCAATCACAACTCAAGCCAGCCAATAGATATGAAATTTTTAAGACACTAGTGGATCAAGAGGATCAAGTCATGGAAGGAGTGGATGGGAATATTGAGGACAATAACATCCACACTCATGCTTCTCCTTCATCTCCCCCTGTCTTAGAACAGGTGATTGAGTCCAGCGAGTTACCGCGGCCGAGAGAATGCGGGGGCATTGATAGTGCACTCCCAAGCGCAGCCGGTAATTAAGGATGTCGGCATGGGAATTGCAGAAAAGAACGAGAGAAAGGCCAGCCCTAGGGATAACTCGGGTGGAAAAGAGATCCAAAAATAGCAACTCTCAAGGAGCGGGCGAGAAAATCAAATAAGGACACTGCTAGCAGTTCAAGGAGACAAGGTGATCACTGGAGGATCGGTGAGGACAATTGATTCTTCCTGCTCTCAAGGTTTTCAATGATTATTCAATCTTGGAATGTTAGGGGTTTAAACAGTAGAACCCATCAATCTGTTGTTCAAAGACTCTTAGGAAAATGTAAAACAGACTTTTTGCTTATCCAGGAGACAAAAATGTCTTTAGATCTTATGTGTAAAACAGTTAATAGAATCTGGAGGGGCGTTGGTCATATGGATGTGGCTGCCCAAGGTGCCTCGGGGGGATTGTTACTCTTTGGAACCCTCTGGAATGGACTGCAATAGAACATATAGCTTGGAGGGGTGTTCTCACATCTCATTTTAGGAATAATGTCACGGCTGAACATGTTTTAATCACAAATTTTTATGGGGCTCAAAACCTTGATGGCTAGAGGCTCCAATGGAAAGTTGTACATAACATGAGGTCCTCAAGGGAAGATTTAGACTGGATTATTGCTGGGGATTTTAATGCTAAATTATCTGCTCGAGATCAGGAAGGTGGAACCCCAATTTTGGATCCGGGGGATCGGCTTACGATTGCCCATGTTCGGGCCTTTCATTTAGTGGATATTAAAGGCCCTGGAACCTACTTTACTTGGACTAACAAGAGGAGGGAGCCACATAGCGAGGAAGGTAAAGCTAGACCATTTTTTGGTCTCAGAGGAGGCATTTGTAAAGTGGAATACTAAATTCCAGATTTTGGAGGGCCCAGTTTCAGATCACTTTCCCATTTTGTTGGAGGGAGGGACTATGACAGGGCAGCATCACAAACCTTTTAAATTTGAGAATTTTTGGTTACAAAAGGAGGATCTTCGAAAGAAAATTCCGCAGTGGTGGGAAGAAGGCCGTCTACCTTTTGGGACAGCAATGTTTAGATTCCACAAACGACTTCATTTTGTCAAAGTTCAAGTGAAACAATGGAGGCAAGCTAATAAGTCAGATTTCCGGCTCCAAAGAGCTCCCTTGGTGGCCGAGATGGGATGAGGTTCAAAAACACTTTAGGGAAGGAACAATTACAGAGCAGCTCAAAACCGAGGATGATGCCTTGCGTAAAGCGGTTGAGGACATTGATAACCAAGAGGAGACTTACTTGGAAACGAGAGAGCAAGAAACACTTGGTTATTAGAAGGTGATAGAAATACCAAATTTTTCCATCGATCAGCTTGTGCTAGGAGACAGATGAATAACATGGAAGCCCTTCAAGATGAGAATGGACACTCCTTTGATACTCTTCCTGGTATGCATTCCCATTCAATGGATTATTTTTCTAAACTTTTTAAGGAAAGTATGGAGCAAGATGTAGAGGCTCAAAATGAAGTTATTGATGTCATACCCTCTGTTATCTCCGAAGAAGAAAATCAGACCCTTCTTAGACCCATTGATAGAGATGAACTGAAGAATGTGGTCTTTGGAATGAGCACTGGCAAATCTCCAGGTCCAGATGGCTTTCCTATTGAGTTTTTCTAGGCCTTTTGGGATACTTTGGAGGAGGATGTTTTGGCTGTCACAGAGGAGTCCAGAACTAATAAAAGAATGCTTAAGGCAATAAATCATACCTTCATCACTTTAATTCCAAAAGGGGAGGAGGGGGCTCATATCTCTGATTTCAGACCTATTGCCTTATGCAACGTGATTTATAAAATAATCACAAAGATAATGGCTGAACGGCTAAAACCTCTCCTTCATAACATTATCTCCTCAGAGCAAGGGGGTTTTGTAGAGGGTAGACAGATCTTGGATGGGGTGGTTCTCGCTCAGGAGGCAATCCATACAATGCAAAAATTTGGTAATAAAGGAATGTTCATTAAAGCTGGATATGTCCAAGGCTTATGATAGGGTGGAGTGGAGTTTCTTGTCAAAGATGATGGCAGCCTTTGGTTTCTCTCGGGAACTGGATAGATTGGGTCATGAGTTGTGTTTCTACGCCTTCTTATTCTGTTCTAATCAAGGGTCTTCCCTCGCAACCTTTTGGAGCCACACGTGGTCTTCGTCAAGGGGACCCTTGCTCTCCCTATCTTTTCCTCATTTTGGCTGAAGGATTAGGTAGACTTTTCTTGAGGAGAAGACATCAAGGCTCTGCTAACGGGTATCAAGGTGGGTGAGGAAATTTTGACTCACTTACGGTTTGTGGATGATACGAGGATTGGTTGGAGTGGCCGGCTTCGGGGAAGCTAGAGGAATCGAGAGATACTCTTAATGTCTACCTTAGGGCTTCAAACCAAGTCATCAATGATAAAAAATCCAAAGTGGTCTTTTTCAATCTTGACCAAAGGCTACAGGACAGAGTTATAGAGATCTTGGGATTCACAAGGACTTCTCTTCCTGTGGTTTACTTGGGGGTTCCTTTGCATTTCAAAAAATTAAAAATAGATATATGGAAGGATCTTTTGGATGGTATCAAAGATAGAATGAATCATTGGTCTCATAAATGGTTAAGCTATGGGGGTAGATTAACTTTCTTACGAGTCAATTATTCAGGCCATGCCAATTTATAAATTCTCTATCCTGGCTGCCCCACATACTATATGGAAAGAGCTGGACAAAATGGCTAGAAGATTTTTATGGGAAGGAGCAAAAGGGGAGAGGAAATGGGCCTTGGTTGGTTGGGATAAAGTTACCCAGCCCAAGGAAAAAGGAGGGTTGGGACTGAGAAGCTCCAAGCTTAATAACAAAGCTTTGGCTGGAAAACTGTCTTGGAGGTGGATTTCCCAACCAACCTCCTTATTCAGTAGAATCCTAACTAGTAAATATTTGGGTCATGTTCACCCCAATGAGGTGGGCCGTTTCCCTCCGGATGAGTCTTGGATCCTTAGTGTGGCGAGGCTCTCAAGCTTGGATCTCGGGTTATTAAAGACCAATTGTTTTGGAAAGTGGGGAGAGGGGAGAAGGCACGTTTTTGGAGTGATTCATGGGACCAGTACCCACCCATCATTCGTTGAGTTCCCCGAATTACAACCAATTAAATCCGCCATAGAAGCCAAGGGTTGGGTCCAAATTGAAAGTTATTTCAACACTAGCCAAATGGGGGAGTATAAGTTTAAGAAGTTTAAGAGGTTGGAGGAGTGGCCAATTACAATCCCTCCGGAGTGGCACCCATCTTGACCAAAATCTTGACAGAAAGGTTTCTCACGGGGAGAGACGAGGAGGATGAATTAGCTTGGGGCTATGGGAACCTTGGTGTATATACAGTGAAGGACGGATACGACAAGATCCTCCCAGAGCCTCCCCCACATTCATTTTCGGTTCAGGATTGGAGAAAGATTTGGCATTCCAAGGGTTGGCCGAAAGTAAATTTCTTTGCCTGGTAGTTTATGCACAATGGAATTCTCACTTTTGACAATCTCAGAAGTAGAGGAATCATCGGTCCATCTCAGTGTGTATTATGCCACAAGAACGAGGAAACAGCTGATCACTTGATGTTTGAGTGCCCTTTCACGCGTCAGATTTGGAAGCGTTGGTTCTCTCACTATAAACTCCAGGCTAATGGTGATATGAATCGGACCAATATTTGGGAAAGATGGAAGAGGGGTAGATTTAAATCTAAAGCTCTTCGAATTGGTTGGGAGCTTGGCTTACTTTTCATCTGGTGGCAAGTGTGGTTGGAGAGAAATGCCCGTATTTTTAGAGAAACTTTCTCCTCGCTAGATGGAGTTTGGCAGGTCATACGGAGCAAAGTCACAGAAACTGTTGCCATCTATGCTAAAGAGGAAATTCAGGTTGGTCCTGGGCCCTTGGAAGAGGGAGCTGAAGAGCAAGAGAGACGGGACAGAGCTAGCTGGAAACCACCCCCGAAAGGTTGGATTAAAATCAATGCGATGGAGCTGCAAAAGGCAATCTGGGTAGTGTCGAAATTGGTGTAATTTGCCAGGATCATGTTGGTTCAGTGCTCTATTGGGAATTGCAAGGCTTGGGAAGAGCCACAAACAATGAAGCAGAAGCCATTGCTATCAAATCTGCTTCCATCTGGGCGGTTAATCGGGGCCACGGGAGGATAATTCTCGAATCTGATTCTCAAATTCTGGTTGGCGCTCTAGACTGCATGAGGAACTTTGCTTCGAAAGCATGGAGGTTGCGGATTCTGGTCTCTCAAATCAAGGAACTATGGAGGGAATTAGATGATGTGATCCCCGTTTATGTGAGTAGAGATTTAAATAAAGCGGTCGATTTCCTTGCGAAGATGGGTGTTGAGAAAGAGGTAGGGGTGCGGTTGCACGGTGACATGCCTTTGGAGGATGAGGTGATTAGGCAAGGTCTTGAAAGATCCTTGAGACAATGAGCAAAGAAAATGCTAAGGGTGGTTTTTGTCATGATATCGTGACCTGTTGCGCCATCGCGGCCTTTGGAGGGAAGCTGTCGCGATATCGCGACATGTTGCACCGTCGCGGCCTTTGGAGGGAAGCTGTCGCGATATCGCGACATGTTGCGCCGTCGCGGCCTTTGGAGGGAAGCTATCATGATATCGTGACATGTTGCCATCGCGGACTTTGGAAGGAAGCTATCGCGATATCGTGACATGTTGCACCATCACGGACTTTGGAGGGAAGCTATCATGATATCATGACATGTTGTGCCATCGCGGCCTTTGGAGGGAAGCTATCGCGATATCGTGACATGTTCCCATCGCGGCCTTTGGAGGGAAGTTGTCGTGATATCGTGACATGTTGCGCCATCACGGCCTTTGGTGGGAAGCTGTCGCGATATCGTGACATGTTGCGCCATCGCGGCCTTTGGAGGAAAGTTGTCACGATATCGCGACATGTTTCGCCATCGCGGCCATTGGAGGAAAGTTGTCGTGATATCGTGACATGTTGCGTCGTCGCGACTACTGGAGGAAAGTTATCATGATATCGTGACATGTTGCGCCGTCACGGTTTCGAAGGAAAGTTGTCACGATATCGTGACATGTTGCGCCATCACGGCCATGGGAGGAAAGTTGTCATGATATCGCGACATGTTGCGCCATCGCGGCCAATGGAGGAAAGTTGTCACGATTTCGTGACATGTTGCTCTGTCGCGGCCAAGGAAGGATTATTGTCGCGATATCGTGACATGTCGTAATATCGTGACTTGTTGCTTCATCGCGGCCAAGGATGGATAGTTGTCGCGAAATCGCGACATGTCACGATTTTGTGACATGTCGCTCCGTCGCGGTCAAGGATGGTTAGTTGCCGCGATATCGCGACATGTCGCGATTTCGTGACTTGTTGACTTTTTGCGGTCAAAGGTGGTTTGTGTCGCGTTTTCGCGCCTTGTAATCTTGTGTTTTCTTTGTTCTCGGTGGGAAGGGTCTTCTCCCTTATGTAACTGATCTTTGTTTTAATACAAGTTTTTTCAATTTTTTCAAAAAAAAAAAAAGCTGATAATCTACCCTAATGAATTTTCACTAAATTTATTCTTAATAAATTTAAATATATAATATAATTCTATTTTCACTTGATAAACTTAAAACTATTATTGTATCTAAGATGTCTTTATTCACAATTCGGATGATCCTCATAATTTAAAATAAATAATTATAAGTTTACTCACTATAAATTTAAATTTATATTCTTGCTATTGTCACTTCGTCAAATTAAAAACTAATATTATAACTATGATGTCTTTACTCACTATCGGATGATGCTCATAAATTAAGATCAATAAATATGTGTTCACTCGGATGATCCTCATAATTTAGAATGAATAAATAAAAGTAAAAACAGAACTACAGCCGTCTATTGCAAGCCTTTGGTACCTTTATTCGATGGCTTCAACGACTATGCCGTCCAAAATGCGATTATTCTACTTCTAATTTGGTGGTGCAATTTGTCCAAGCTATGGGACTGTCCGCCGGCACAGCCATGAGGGCGTTGGTTTTTGTGAAATCACTTTTGATTCGATGAAGAATGCACGGCGATGTGATTAGTCTAATTTTAATTTGATGATGCAATTTGTCCAAGTCGACAAAGCCATTAGGCATTTGTTTTTGTGCCCGTTTAAAGTGGAATAATTTAAACTTAAAATAATAATCTAATGATCTACACTAATGATTTTTCACTAAATTTATTCTTAATAAATTTAATATAATGCTACCTTCACTAGAAACTATTATTATTTCTTTATTCACTATTCGGATGATCCTCATAATTCTAATTTGAGGACTCTCCGCCGACAAAGCCATCAGGGCATTGGCTTTTGTGCACATTTTAAGCCATGAGGGCATTGGATTTAATACAATGCTACCCTCACTAGAAACTATTATTATTTCTTTATTCACTATTCGGATGATCCTCATAATTCTAATTTGATGACTCTCCGCCGACAAAGCCACGAGGGCATTGGCTTTTGTGCACATTTTAAGCTTACTTAATTTAGCGATTTACGACAGTGTAGTGTTTTTCTAGTGGCTTTTAATAATATTTTATGTTTTTTTCTCACTAATCTCCTCTTTTTTAGTGAGCTCGAAGAATTTCTCAGCTTTCAAATCACATTCGCTACCCATTAATATAGCTTTGGTGAATATGGATCTATCTTGCTCGTAGATCCAGAAACATATATATTATTTATTTTATGTTTTTTTTGGACTAATCTCCTTTTTTTCAGCGAAGATCGAAAAATTTCTCAGCTTTCAAATCTGGATTCATCGCTACCTCTTGATGTAGCCTTGGAGAAATCAGATTCGTTGATGTCTCTTGATGTCTCGTGTGCGACCTTTCACTCGCAGATCTTTTGGTTCTTTATTATTTTTTATCTATATGTATATATATAGTTCTTCCCTCATATTATCTTCTATCTTTTTCTTTAAGGACTCTTTTAGTGCCCACAAAGATAAAGAAGAAGTTGTAATCTCAATAAAATTCAATTTTTTTTAGGGGGTTGATAGGTACCTTTTTATTTTGCATCTATATATCGCTTTAGGGGAGTTATGTTGTGTCCATCTTTGCCTCCTTTATAAATTCTCTCTCTACCTTCATTCAGTTTTTTTACAAATTTATTTAAAGGATATTTTAGTGAGGATAATTTATAATATATTAACTGTCTTAATAATTTTTTCTTTCTTTAAAATAATTTTAAAAATATTAATTTATCATTCATGTTCATTTCTTATAATATATGAGTGAAAATTATTTTTACCATTCCATTTTAAAAAAATGGGGATTTTTCGTCCATCAATTAAAAATTCTTTTCTTATAATAACTAGGCATTTCATTTAATTTTATTATAATCACCTATTACCACATATTAAACTTCTAAATAGCTAATAGTTTCCCTAAGGGCGAGTTATTCAAATTTCTAATATAAAGGTTTGGCTGATTATAAATTTAGAATTAAAAATAATTTAATCACCTACATACAAAGTATTGGACTCCTCAAATAACTTATAGTTTCCCTCACGTAAGGGCGGGTTATTTTGATTTCCAATATAAAGGTCTAGCTGATTATAAATTAACAGCCTATGTTCCATGCATTTATTCTCTCTTACTTATAGTTTCCCTCTTGTAAGGGCGAGTATTTGAGAAATAATATATAATCCAGGCAAATATTATACATTGGCCTATAAATTTTTTATCAAATCCCCTCATTTATTTATAGTTTCCCTCAAGTTAGGGCGGGTATTTTGAATATTTTTGGTATTACTTTTAAAATTAAGATAAATAAATATGTGTTCACTCACAATTAGGATGATCCTAGAATGAATAAATAAAAGTACTTTATTCGATGGCTTCAACGACTATACCGTCCAAAATGCGATTATTCTAATTCTAATTTGGTGGTACAATTTGTCCAAGCTATGGGGGACTGTCCGCCGGCACAGCCACGAGGGCGTCGGTTTTTGTGAAGTTACTTTTGATTTGATAAAGAATGCACGGCGATGTAATTAGTCTAATTCTATTTTGATGATGCAATTTGTCCAAGCCATGGGACTCTACGCCGACAAAGCCATTAGGCATTTGTTTTTGTGCACATTTAAAGTGGACCTATCTACACTTAAAATAATACTCTAATGATCTACACCGATGATTTTTCACTAAATTTATTCTTAATAAATTTAATATATGATATAATGCTACTTTCAATAGAAACTACTATTATGTCTTTATTCAGTATTCGGGTGATCCTCATAATTCTAATTTGATGACTCTCCGCCGACAAAGACATCAGGGCATTCGCTTTTGTGCACATTTTAAGCCATAAGCGCATTGGTTTTTGTGCAAATTTAACTATAAATCCTGGACTGAAAACTCTATAGCCATTGTCAAGTCACTCGTTATTCGATGGCGAAAATGAAAGGGGATGTGGTTCCTCTACTTCTAATTTGGTGGTGTTTAGAAGCCGTTGCCGCTGCAAATTGCCGTCCTGAAAGTTGCGGATCGATGAATGTGAGTTACCCTTTCTGGATTGAGAATTCAAGTTGTGGGTACCCTGGTTTTAACATCAAATGCAAGACCGAGACGAATTCTAGCAAGGATCCCGGTCCGTTTCTTCCCACGCCTCTAGGGGATTTCAAGATTATGAACATCAGTTATACAGGTAATCTCATCGTTAATTCGACGTCTCTGAAAGCCATGTCGTGCGACTCGACGGACGATCAATCCGTCGTCTTCAGTCTTATCAAAGACGGCCCTCTCACCATCTCTTCCGTCAACAGGTTCGCGGTCATCGGCTGCAGCGCATTCGGGTCTTTCACCAACCAAAGCTCGCGCGGTAATTTCTATGTAACGGACGAGATGATAGGGAGTTGTCAATCTGCATGCCTAAACCAATATGATCCACAATACTGCAATGGGCACGGCTGCTGTGAAGCTGGCATTCCTGGAAACTGGCAGTGGATAAATTTTACGGGTGGAGGAATTTCATATCTGCACTATGACGGTGACGGTGCGTGTGGGTTCTCGACAATACTCGACCCATTTACCTATACTGTTCCTGACACTGAAAAAGGAGTCTTTGCAAGGGGCAGTTACGGTCTCCGCCTCGATTGGGGTGTGGGCCATCAGAATTGCTCAGTGGCTAAAGGACTGTCCAATTACTCCTGTGAGGAGGTGGCCCAATGTAGAGACTCCCAAACGGGGCAGGGCTACGTGTGTGAATGTCCTGTCGGATTTGAAGGAACGGGTTACCATAACGGCACTGGTTGCACAGGTATATCGTCATTCCATGACTAAACATACTCTCTTGCTATTCTTTTTGAGCACCAATGTTTCCACGTGCTTTAGACTATAGATGAGCAAATAAAACTCCAACTATTTGGCAGGGCCAGCATATTTTATTTCACAAGTTTATTTGACTGTAATCTTAGGCGCTCTATGTCATAAAGTACAAGAAATCTCTTGGACAGCTGATTCAACTCGTGATAGGTACGACCAAATCGATGCCCTACTCTGACCTATCCAAGGAAAAACATGGGGGTAAAAAAGACCTAAATCGCTACTACCCATAGGGAAATGCATATAATTTTAGTAGAAAGGAAAGACCATGGCCCTATCAGGGTTCATAAATTGAAACAGAAGCCTCTCTACCTGCTCTAGTTAATTTTAAATTTTAATTAGAAGCCTGGTATCTATGCGAGGTTGAAGGCATCTTCTACGATAACGAAGCCTGTAGCTTGAACGAAAATGCACCTAAATTACCTTTGCTTTGTTTGAAAAGCTAAGATGCTCCTGTTGAATTTAAATTTTGAGGATTCGAGCTAAGCCTGCAACTGTGTGCCGGTCCCTTGCAGGACAATGTAGAGAGTATGAAGTTCATTGATGAAGCAGACAGTATGCATGTTGTCGGCATGATGTTATTAACTAACATTGTTTTTGTAATGTTAGTATTAATTTACAGCTTAGTTTGGAATTTTAACACGATCATTAACTATATGGACATGTTAATATGCAGCAACAGAAATAGAAATGTCATTGTTTTCTATGGTTTCTTTAATATGACTGGAAAGGCTTTGCCTGGCTGTTCCCACTGACGCCGTAACGGTAATAACGTGCAGATATTGATGAATGCATAGGTGAAAACCTGTGCGTTGAACGACCGAGAGGGTCATGTTATAATCTGCCTGGAAGTTACAATTGTTCATGCTCAGAAGGTTACGTAGGAGATGGCTTTCGAAACAGCAGTGGATGCAACTCCGCAAGCTCAAACAAAGTCGTCGTTCGTGCAACCATAGGTGCCTATCCCAGTTCTGCTGTGTTTGTGTGTATAATGTTTCCTTTTATTTCAAAATATGTAATGCCTTATTCAATCTTCACGTACGTCTTATTAGAATTTTAAGGAATGTTTGGTGAGAAACGTAGGTTCAGTTTCTTCGGTCATTGGAGTAGCTTTGGCAGCAACAGTACTATTTTGGTGGCTGAAGAAACGACACGAGAAAGTTGTGAAGGCCAAGTATTTCCAACAGAACGGCGGTGTCCAGTTGCAGCAATACATTGCTTCCAGGGGCGGACGAGAAAACTTGAGGATATATTCAGCAACGGAGCTCGAAAAGGCCTCGAAAAATTATTCAAGCGATATGAAACTAGGAAGCGGTGACTACGGCACGGTATACAAAGGAATTCTTTTAGATGGCACAATTGTGGCGATCAAGAAGTACAAGGAGAAGGAGATCTCTGATCCACAGAGGGACGATCAGTTTATCAACGAACTCATCATTCTTTCCCAAATTAATCACAGAAACGTAGTGAAATTGAGGGGGTGCTGCCTCCAAACTCAATTTCCATTGCTGGTATACGAATTTGTCCCCAACGGGACATTGTCTCAACATCTGCACTCGGGTGAGGCTTCTTTGAATTGGAAGTCTCGTCTGCGTGTCGCCATCGAGACAGCCGAAGCTCTGGCGTATCTGCATTCTGCGGCATCTCAGCCCATACTGTGACGTAAAGTCGTCGAATATTCTTCTGGACAAAACATTCACCGCAAAAGTTGCAGACTTCGGGTTTTCTCGCCTGCTCTCTACAGGCTGTACGCATCTCACAACGAATGTGATGGGCACCAGGGGTTACATGGATCCTGAGTACTTCCAGAGCTTCCAGCTCACCGACAAGAGTGACGTGTACAGCTTTGGCGTAGTCCTGGTTGAGCTTCTTACAGGCCTGGCACCCTTGTCTTTGAAAAGGCCCAAAGACAAATCCACTCTATCCGCCCTTTTTCTGTTCAAATTCGCGGAGAACCGCTTGAGTGAAATCTTAGATCGCAATGTAGTAAATGAAGAAAACCGGGTGCAGATGGAAAAAATGGCGAGCTTGGCGAGGGAATGTCTTCAAGTGGAAGGGAAGAGGAGGCCTTCCATGAAAGAGGTGGTGGAGGAGCTTGTTTGGATAAGAGGTTCCTCAAGACATGAGAGATCATATCCAAGAGATGAGAAATACGGAGGAAGAGATGACAACCAGACATCAACGGCGACAGTTGATTTAGTAGGAACGTTGCAGATCAAAAATATAGAGAGGAATTACTCTTATCCGGTGATCACAGAAAACATTACATTTGAGGCGTCATCAAGTTTGATAGTTCAGACCATTTAAAATGAAATTTAACGTAAACAATTAGGAATGTGTGAGCTGCACCTAGTTGAGGTTAATCAGTTTGTGTTGAAGACGGGTTGGAGTCCATCCCAAGTGTAAATAGTTAGACAATAGACGCATAGGCCTTAGATTAAGGCCTCGCTTTGTTACTTCAGATTTAAGTGTGATTATTGATATGAACGTCTAATAATCATAGGCATTGACATAGTTTTTTTTTCGTTTTTCTTTTATGATTTTTCATTTATTTATTCATAGAAGTTTATAACACGTTTGTTTTGTTTTTGTTTTGGAAGGCAATTAGGTCATATAATCTTGTTTTGTTGTGTGAACGTGCCCTTCATCAAAGTTTCACCAACATCCGCTTTAAGCGGAACTTCGAGAATGCAGAACATAAGTTAAGCATGTATTATATTGTACTTCGTCTAATTTTAGGGAATTGTTAATGTGGTGGATGAAGTTTTTCTAGATTGTAGTTAGGAACAGATTAGGGTCACAAATAGTGAATTTAGATGGGATGGAAGATCTCAATTGGTATTTTATGTATATTGAGAATTTATAAGAATAAGAAACCGAATGTAGATGAGAAAAATGGCGAGTTTCGTGAGGGAATGTTTTCAAGTGAAAGGGAAGAGGAGGCCTTCCATGAAAGAGGTGGTGGAGGAGCTTGTTTGGATAAAAGGTTCCTCAAGACATGAGAGATCATATCCAAGAGATGAGAATTACGGAGGAAAATATGACAAGAAGACATCAACGACAATAGTTGATTTTATAGGAACTTTACAGAACAAAAATATAGAGGGGAATTACTCTTATCCAGTGATCAGAGAAAGCATTACATTTGAGGCATCATCAAGTTGATGATTTTTAGAGCCTCAAAATCGACTAAGTGTTCTAAGTGTTCCAGTGACAAGAAAGTAATGTTCTCTTGTTGTCAGCTTTGTCTAATATTAAGGAATTTTTAATTTGGTGGATGATGTTTTTCTAGACTGTAATAGACTGCAATTAGGAACAAATTGGGGGCACAAATAATAGATCTAGATTGGGATTGAAGATATCAATTGGTATTTTATGTGTATTGAGAATTTGCAAGAATGGGATTATAGAAAATGGAGGAGAGACGTGTCTGTGAGGATTCATTGTATTCCATTGAGGAATGTTGCAGCTGGTTTTGTTGCAAGAGGATTCCACTGGAAAATAATACAAAGAGGACTGGATATTCGACAGTGGATGTAGCTCACATATTGGGTGAACCACTTACATGCTTGTGTTCTTTCTATTTTATGTGATTGTTTTATATTTTATGATTATTTTATTTTTTATTTTTGGTAAGTAGCAGATTTATATACAACGGGTTTTTGAAGGATACCAAAACCTTATTTACAATAGATGCCCTAGCTTTGAACCAAAAAAAAAACATGATGGGCTAGGGGTGTATCCCTAGAACAAAAAACCGGGCCTCAAAACTTGACCCCTTGCTGAAAAACAAAACAAAAATAACCCCATACCCATTAAAAAAACTCAAGGGTGCAGAGACCCCTACATCCAGACCTATAGAATACGTACGTGGGCCAGGCAGAAACCACTAGCAAGGTGAACCACCAGGGCTATCCCAAGCTAAGGCCCTGCACCTTAGAGCTATTTTCGGTCCCTATCGGGACCATCTCCCATCCTATGTCGGAGCTCTTTGAAGGTACTAACGACAACAGTAGCCGCATTTGCTATCGACATGAGTGAGTTGGTCGCCATGTCGAGAAGGATACTAGTTGGGAAGATTCAAAGCCTATTCTCAAAATTTGAGTAGGTCTCAATGGTTTATGTGGCCTCAACTCTGGGACTCTTAAGTCTAGTTGAGGACCTACTGTCATCGAGAGTCAGGTCCCTCTGAACAGAGCTAGCGCTAAGGGTCGAAGCGCCACCAGGGGCCTGAGATGACATCCTTCATTTTTGGGTAGGTTTGCGCTCTTTAGGAAGAGGGTAATATTCGTGTTCACTGGGAATGTTCTCCTTAGATTTAGAGGCATCAAGGGAGGCATCAGGGGAGGCAGTAGCCTTGATGGAGAGGATAGAATCCAGGGGGAATATGCTAGAGCGGGGGCTGGCTGGCCAGGGCATGACGATAGAGGACAACCATAAGGCCTTGATGGGAAGGGTGGGTTTGGTTTTTATGAGCCCTGTCTATGGCAAGGTCAAGTGAGTAAAGTAGAAAGCGGGGAGTTCTTAGAAGGGTGGCACCACGAAGGTGATTGACGAAGCTTAAGTAGAAGCTATACAACTTCTGGTCTGGATCATCACAAGTGATGAATTGCATCACAAGTACAATGGCTTCATCCAAAGGTTAGGGTAGGTCAGTCCTGAACAAGATAGACTTGTCCTAATTTTGCTTAGGGAAGCGAGAGAGCTCCTCCTTCCAATTATGTTTGTCAGGGTGAATGAACCTCCCCTTCTCCTCGTGATGCAAACCAGTGACCTCGAACAAAAATTCTCTAGTAACTTTGAAGTGCAATCCTTTCACCTGGAACTCACCCTTGTTCTAATTATCCAAGAAACCCTAAGTGATCTCCTCATCAGGCCCAACAAATTTATGGAGGAAAATTGGTATACTACTAAGCGTCAGAGAAGACCAAAGTAGACTTGCTTAGAGAGAGGGTTGAGGGCTCGACGAAGATGGTTTTGGGAGAAGATATGGCGAGCTCATAGGTCAACCAAGGCAAAAAGTGAAGGAAGGGGGTAGAACCAAAAGGAGAATTCGCTCACTAGGAAAGGATGGGGGGAAAGGGGTAAGAGGGAATGGAGGCGACAGGGCTCAAAGGAAGATAAAGGTGAATGGAGGAAGCCAAAGAGGTAGTGATCATGTGCATGCATCAAGAGTCGGTACCTTGGGCGAGGGGAGACATGAGTGGAGTGAGACGGGGCCAGTGAGATGAGTGGCAGGCATGGTAGTTAAGGGGTGGGGGCTTGTGGATGAGCTCCACATGGTGCATCATCTGAGGTGGCTCTACGGGTTGGCCTTGCATGAGTGGTTGCGACACCCGGGAAGCCAAGTAATAAAGATCAAATGACACTAAGCCAGTGGTAAGGCACTCATCTTGAGGTGGCATGAGCCCAAACGTGGATCTGATAATGAGGTCAGCTAGGATGCATCCTACATGGATTGGTTTCAAGCTGCCTCGAACATGGATGCTGGGGAAGAAGATACCTGGCACCGTAGGCTATCGAATGTTCATACTGATATGACCATAGTCAGGGAGACTTTAGGAAACTACCACCATAGAGGAATTTACAAAAAAATTAATGGCTTGCATGCGATTGGGACAGGTGTTGCACTAAGTCACTAAGGCCCACAAATAGGGGAGTCTATATGTGAGGAGTATCATCGGGACTAGGTAAGTCTTAGGATGTTGCTTGCACCAGCTCAACAGGAAAGTCCTTGGTCTAGATGTTGAGCCCTTCCAAAGAGGCTACTAGATGCACCACGAGATGGCACCCTGGTTGAGGGTGACCTTGATGATGTTGAGGGAGTCATCCTTGATGATCACTTTGCTAGGGGCCTCCTGGAGGGTGAGTAACCCATAGAGTAGCACCACAAATTTTATAAATTTGTTGGTTTACGAACCAAAAAACTTAGTGTACGCCAATATCAGGGTCCCATTGGCCCCGTCAGCTCTAGAGGGACCGAGATTGCCCTTGGAGGCTCTGTCAAAGTTGAGTTTGACCCACCCGGGAGGAGGGGTTGTCCACCTTGTCACGGCTCTTGGGGAGGGGACAAGGGGGCCAGGGGGGAACTTGGACTCCGAGGGAGGTGAGGAGGGTAAACTCACTCACCTTCCAGGAGTGCCTGCCTAGGGGAGGGAACGAGAGTTCTATAGGGCGAAGGCCACTGATTTGGCAACCATCAACTGGGGGAATCACATCGAGGAAGAGAAGGCTCTACCGTTGTGCTCAAGTGAGATCTACTAGAGTAGGTGGGTAAGACATACTACCTAGAGGGAGCGAATGGTGGGGTGGGTTGGGCCACTAGGAAAAAATATTGATGATGGAGTTGGGGGAAACCCACTAAATAGAAAATAGGGTGAGGAGGTGATTGAGGGCCTCGAAGGAGAAAGGATCCACAGACAGGGGAGTCTAGATGTGAGTGTTGAGCAAGGTGCAACAACAGTATTGTCATTGTTGTCAACACAGTTAGACAGATTGGTTGATGTAGTGGACAGGAGTTAAGAGGTTCTTTAGAGTATGTACAATGATTTTCCAAAAGATCAAAGTGGCCCATATGCTAAAAATCAAAAGAAAATCACAAGGAAGAAAACTGTCGTGATATCGCGACATGTTGAGCAAGAAAGAAAAACTGTCGTGATATCGCGACATCTTGAGCAAGAAAGAAAAACTATCATTATTTCGTGACATGTTCGAAGAGAAAGCACAAGCAATATAAACTATCACGATTTTGCGACATGTTCGAAGAGAAAGCGCAAGTAGAAAAAGTGTCACAATTTCGCGACATGTTGGAAGAGAAAATGGCAAGTAGAAAAAGTGTCACGATTTTGTGACATATTGCAAGAGAGATAGTATGGAAGAAAAAGTGTCACGATTTCGTAACATGTTGGAAGAGAAAAAGGCAAGTAGAAAAAGTGTCGCGATTTCGCGACATATTGCAAGAGAGATAGTACAAAAGAAAAAGTGTCACAATTTTGTGACATATTGCAAGAGAGTGTTTCTGAATTACATCCTCACCCCTCACTTGTGCTTACATCCTTGATCTCTCTTTTGGAAGGGAGGTTATTAGGTGAATATTGGAAGCACAATCCGGACCCAAAACCCAAAAATTTTGCCATAATACCCCACCCAATTTGATTACACAACCCCCCAAGAGTTTTTAGACCCATCCCAAGTGGATTGGTGCCGAAACCAAGCCCCAAATGGCGGGTGTCCTGCCCCCGGGCGCCCCCCGCACTACTGTAGTCCTAATTGCCCCACCCTAGAGCGATTAGAAATTTGTAGTAGATTTCCTTACTGTTCATTTTTCCTTTTATTTTATGTCTTTCATATATGCTGCCATTCAGATTTCATGATATTCTGATGAGTTTTGACTATGTTTTCATTGTTTTTCGCTTTCACTAACATATAGGGAGCATTTTTGGATACAGGATGATCAGGGTCGAATATGCAAAATCCGACCTTCTGGGTCATCTCTAAATACCCAATTTTGCCTAAAACCAACTTTGTAGGTGTTTTGGAGGCATCTAGATGGTACATTTAGGAGGTTTCTTTATGACATTTTATGACAGTCCTAATCATCCCACCTCGGAGCGATTATAAATCTATAACAGATTTCTTGATTGTTCCTTTTGTAGTGTGTTCCTAATAGTTTTTACATGCTTCTGTCCAAATTTCATTTTATTCTAACATGTTTTTATTATTGTGTTAATTGTTTCATGCATTCATTAATCGGAGGCCTTGGGGATTGCATATTTCCCTCCATCCGTAGGTGCTATTAAATGTTTGATGTTTCTCTGAACACAATATCTCGACACCAAAGGGGTAGCAATTAACTACAGACACATTCATGCAAGCGACGGTGACGTTTGGCCCACCCATTTCAAATGTGGGCACGTGGAAGATCTCGAAGGGAAGCGTACCATCCGTGGTGTAACAAAACTATATCTAACGCTCCTGGATCATAAAAAGGAAGGAGACATGCACTTTGCTTTATATCTCATTTCAGTTCATATGTTTTCCCTTTTTCATGCACTTTAGTCCTTCTTCTTCATTCATAGGACTTAGCGTTTCACATGCTTTTATTTGCACCACACCCGGTACGACTACGGGCTTCCGTATCCTCATGCTTTCAAATGGGTATCATAAGCACTAATGTAAATGAAAGATTATGGTTTCACATTAAATATTATAAAACGCCTTATGAAAGTTGGAAGAAACTAAAGAACTTATTTGGAAAAGTAGATCAAATAAGATCAATGCAGCTAGAGGCAGAATTAACGACTTTATCTCCTGAAGAATTTAGCAATATTGTTGAATTTCTCACCAAATTTAAGTCCTTACTCAATTTAAATGTAGTGGTAAGGATAAAAAATATAAAGAATGCATCTATCTAATTCTTTCTAAATTAATCGTGTATTTCAGATATAAGCAACCACATTTATATCTATAAAATATGCTCTTGGTGCAAGTTTCAAAATGCCCCCCTTAGAAGAATTCTATGAGAGACTAACTAGAGAAGAAATAAAACTTGCAAAGTATGAGATCTATTTCTCTTCCTCTAAAACCTTAGTAGCATCTACCTCCACTAAAGAAAATTTCAAAAAGAAATAAAGAAGTCCCATAACTTGTACTCACTGTAAAAAGAATGGTCATTTTGCAAACAAATGTTGGAAAATATTACAACTAGAGACAACTATGGAGGATCAAAATATAGATAATAAAAAGCAAATAGGAAAATCCCTAAATGTCCAATGGAAGATCACCAATACTTCATCTAATTACTAGGTCCTAGATTCTGGAGCAACTCATCACATGAATGCTTCAGATGAGTCATTCTCTTCTATATCCTCAAGTTCAACATGTAGCATAGAATTTTGTGACTCCTCCTTTATCCCATTAAAATAAAAGGGTGACATATCCATTGATGGTGTTTCTATCAATAATGTTATCTATATTCCAAACATTGCAACATATATCCTCTCTGTCTATCAAATTTGTAATTTTGTAAAGGGGAAAGTTGTTCTCTTCTCTCCAATAGGAGTTGAAATAAGAAACTTTCAAGATCCCCACTCTCTTATAGCTAAAGGAGATATTGATCACAACACTTGCCTATTTCACTTCAAATGATTCAAAAATATAGAAGGGGCATCCTATTTTGTGGCTCATGGAGATATTGAAAGCAACATTTGGCATGAAAGGTTTGGTCATCTTAGTTATAACTACCTAAAGGAATTGAACACCCATGAAATGGTAACGAGTTTACCTCAAGTCTCTTCTATTGATGGAATATGTCCTGGATGTGCTCTTGGAAAGAAACATCAAGATCCTTTCCACCCAAGTGGTTCTCTAAAAGCCTCACCCCCTCTAGAGTTAATCCATAGTGACTTAATGTTTTCCTAGAGCCTTCTTTCAAAGGAGAAAAATATTCTTTAACCTTTATTTATGACTTTTCTAGAAGAACTTGGGTCTGCTTCCTAAAATACAAAAGTGATGTTCTATCCCACTTCAAAATCTTTAAAACCTTAGTTGAAAATCAAACCTCTTGCAACATCAAGCAAATTCACACGAGATAATGGGGGAATACTACAGTAATGAGTTCTCAATATTTCTATCAAGTCATAGCATCATTCATCAACATTCTATATCCTATAATCCATAGCAAAATGGTATTGCAGAGAGGAAAAATGAACATTGAAGGAAATGGCAAACTACATGCTGCATTCAAGAGATCTTTCAAAAAAATTTTGGGTAGAAGCCAGAATCTATTAAATGTGCAAACTATATTCAAAACAACACACCTCATAAAGATCTTGACCATTTAACTCCTAAAGAAGCATGGACTAGCTCAAAACTGGATGTCTCCTTCAAGATTTTTGGGTGTACTACTTGGGCGCACATCCCAAAGAATAAAAGAAAGACTATATAAGAAAAGCAAAAAGCTCATATTTGTTGGTTATTGTGAGGAAATGAAAGCATACAGGCTCCTTGATCCCACAACTCATGAGGTCTTTTTTCATAGGAATGTCCAATTTGATGAAACATTTCCTTTGAGCGATCCTCAACCATCCTCTTCCTCTATTGACCCTTCTCCTATAGTAGAACCTCAATATAATGAAGAACCAAATTTAGAGATTAATTTAGACATTGATGAAAAATATGAGTAACCTATAACTCCAACTCAAAGTCTTTCCACTCCTTCTACTCCTTCCACTATGCCAAAATGGGCCCACACAATTGTTAAAGAAGCTACTCCTTACATTCAAAATCTTCCATCATCCAGATTAACCAACTCCATAGGCACTGGTCTTGTTTTTCAATCTATTTCCTCTGATCCTCAATCCTTCAAATAAACCATTGGTATTAAATAATGGGATGTTGCCATGGAAAACAAAACTTGGGATTTAGTTCCCCTACCTGAAGGAAGGAAATTAGTTCATTGTAAATGGATTTATAGAATAAAATATGGACCTAATGGAGAAATTAACAAACAAAAATCTCACCTAGTAGCGAAAGGTTTCTCTCAAATTGAAGGAATTGATTATGCTAAAACCTTTGCACCAGTTGCCAAAATGGATTTTGTTAGACTGGTTCTTGCTCTGGCTACTTCCCAAAAGTGGCTTGTCTTTCAAATGGATGTAAAAAGTGATTTCTTACATGGGGACTTAAAGGAAGAGATATTCATGGAACAACATGTTGGTTGTACTCAAGACTCCTCTCTTGTTTCTAGGCTAAATAAATATCTCTATGCCCTCAAACAAGCTCCTAGAGCTTGGTATGGAAAATGGACTTCTTCCTTCTTTCCTCAAGTTTTTCTCATTGTGATTCTGATAACATAGTCTACATTTGAAGAGATGAAGGAAAAATCACCATACTTGTTCTATATGTTGATGATCTACTACTCATTGGTAGTGACTTCACTCACATTCAGACTGCAAAAGACTTCCTCTCTAAAAAATTTAATATGGTTGATCTGAGTCTAGGTCATTACTTCCTTGGGATCCAAATAAATCAAGGAGATGCAATAATTTCATTCTATCAACAAAAATACACTCTAGATATTCTTCAAAGGTTTAAAATGATAGATTGCAAACCTTCTCCTACACCTTTTCAATTTGGAATCAATCTAAGTACTTCCTGCACATTCCATTTATGTGATGCATACCATAAAATTATAGGGAGTCTGTTATACCTTACTCATACTCGTCTAGATATCTCATACGTTGTTGGCTTATTATCCAGATTCTTACATCAAACTCATTTCGATCACTAGCAAGCAACAAAAAGAATCCTCCACTACTTGCAAGGAACTACTCACTTTGGGCTCTTATATGAGGGAAAATCCATGGATATCATTGGCTACATGGGTTCATATTGGGAAGGTTCAGTAGAAGACATACGTTCAACTTCTGGCTATGTCATTTGTCTTGATTATTCATCAATTGCTTGGTTATGTAAAAAACAACAAGCAGTGGCCTTATCATACACATAAGCATAATACAGAGCAACAATTTTAGCAAGTTAGGAAGCTCTTTGGCTTCATCAGATTCTAAGAGATTTTGGGTTTTCCTATAACAAACCTATTACTCTTTGGTGTGACAATCAGAGCACAATTCATATTGCACACAATCTAGTTGAGCATCAATGCATCAAGTGCATTGAGATACACATGCACTTCATTCAATAGCATATTCAGAATGGGGACATATACTTGGACTATATTACAACTAAAAATCAAGTTGCAGATATCTTCACCAAGACATTTCCTTCGCGTTACATACAATTGCAAGAGAAACTTGGTGTATTAAAGCTACATTGAAATAAAGGTCTTTTAACCTCTTCTTTTATTATTGTATTCTTTGGAAGATGGTTTTTGCCATGTGGTATTTTCACCATCTCTCATATAAATTGTAAATGAATACCTGATCAGGCCATGTTGTCGAGACTCAGTTTGTTTTATGTTATTAAGGATAATATTTGCCATCCAAAGACATACCTCTTTACTTCATAGCAGATGGTTTTCCCATGTGGTTTTTTTACCATCTCTAATATAAATTGTAAATGAGTACCTCATTAGTCCATGTTGTCGGGACTCATTTTTTTTGTATTAAGAGGACAATCTTCGCAAACCAAAGACAAACCTCTTCCTTATTTTTTTTTCTTTTTTTGATAGATGGTTTTTCCCATAGGGTTTTTACCATCTCTTTAGAAAAGAAAACATTGTACATGAGTACCTCATCAGACTCTGTTACTGGGACTCATTTGCACAATAGACCCCTAGTATCACTTAAGGGGGGGTGTTAGAATAAGCAATTATTATGTTAAGTTGTACTAGGATATACTTACTTGAGTTTCCACTCCTTCATGAGTCAAGTGATCTCAGTTATAGTCTACATCAGATTTGATGAGTTATAGTCAATGATCAACTTTATCATTTATACAAAGTTGATCCATAGAATAATCAATCAGTTCTATTTTGTTTCTTCAAATCTTATAATGATGTGCAACTCTACTCTTGGGAAATTCTAACAATATTGTTGATGGTGGTTGTTTTGCAGGTATAAGTATTTGAAGAGTGAAATAGAAAATGATGATGGTGTGAAATATCACCATGGTGGGGTATTTATATTAGTAAAGAAGAAAGAAATCCTACTAAGTAAAACACTCACCAATAGTTTATGGATACATGAAATCTCAAATAGATGTATCTTTTTAGGAGTAGATATTATATCATAAATGAATGCTTGTATATAAAAATTCTCTAACGAAAAAGAAAGTACAACAAGTATGAAAGCTATTCTTAACAAGTATATGACAATATTTCATTGTCATCTTATAAGAAGGAATGTTGAAGGTATATAAATATGGATGTATGTTTGTATGTTATGTTTTTTATATATTTAATTTATGCTTTTATACAATAAATATAAAAATAAAATAAAATATATAATAAATAAATATTAATAAATAATGTAAATTAACAATGTTGCTTATACGTGTAACTAATAAGAACGAAATAATATTAATTATTTTAAAAATAAATGACCACCTTTCGAACAAGGTGGTCGAAGGTATGGAAACATAGAAGACACCTCCTTGTCTTATAAATCCCCTTTGAAATTAGCAGAAGGGAGACATTTTTACTAGAGAGAAACAAGGAGGAAGAAAAGTGAGCAGATTTGGTTTCAAAAAATACATCAGGTTGGTTCGCATCTATCTGAAAGGTTCATTTTTACCTATCTGTGTTTGTCCATGTAAATGAGATGCTTGAATTTAATTATTAATATCTTTTATTTTAAAAGAAAAATTAGAGAGAACAATAGCTGTATATTTCTTTGTAGATTAATATTATTCCAACTGGGTTTTCTGGTTTGAATTTGTTTAACTTCGAATAAGTTTCTACTATCTTCCTTACAACAATTCCTTCTACAATATTTCACTATAACTGCACATCCTTTGATTTCTCAGATTCAGTAGAACAAGCCTATAATAAATTAGAATTTAACTATGCTAGTGAAACCTTTGATTTGCTATAAAAGAAACTATGGTAGTCACAAGATAAAATTATTTGAAATGGGTTAATCAATACACGAGATAAGACTGTGTTAAAAAGTCATTCAAACTCCCATATTAAAACAATACCGTGTCAAATTTTATTACTAAAAGAAGATGTAGGCTAATTTCAATTTAGCTTAGTGCTTCGCTGAAATTAAAAAATGAATGTTGTAGGTTCAATTGAATGGCTTAACTAATACATGAGTTTAATAAAGTGATGTATTGTTGCAGATACTAAAGAGAAGATATTTTGATTTGCTAATAATACTTGGATTTTGAGATGCACTGTTTAAAATGGAGTTATAGGTGAGATAAAGATTAATTTATCTCGTACTAATGGATGATATTTTACTTTCTCGATGGACAAATATTAAATAAATGATGTAAAGACTTTGTTGCTCATAGTTGATATTCTTTGTATACCCAAAATAGACATTCAATAGAAAATGTATAAATTAAATAAATAAGATTTATCTTGAGCCGTTCTGACCTCGAATTCAAGCAAGAGTCTGGTTTTTTTATACCCAAAAATAGACATTCAATAGAAAATGTATAAATTAAATAAATAAGATGCATCTTGAGATGTTCTGACCTCGAACCCAAGCAAGAGTCCGGTTCACTAGTGAAGCCAACAAAACTTGATTGTGTAAAATGAAGGTGTTTATTTTTAAGTTTTATTTAAATGAAAATGTATTTACATTAGTAATGGTTTGGTCTAACAAAATTACGTTATGTCTAATGAAAAAAATCTTATATCATACCTTTTGTGATTCATTGAATTGCATTCTCACTTTTCATTGCTTAATAGTTTATTCCAGATTTTTGCTTGAACGTTCTTGTGGAATCAGAAATATTAATGACATAATGAGAGGTTAGGTACCTTCGCAATGCTAAATTTCTATGAGGAATCATTCTTTTAAAGTGTGCTTATAGAAAAGTAAATGTGCAACTCCTTGTTATTTAACTAAATTTAGTGATTTTTTATATTTGATTTCATGCATCCTTTAAAAAATAAAAAGAATCTACACGGTCATATTGATTTTGTAATGCTTCTTCACAGATGCATCCTTTAATTACCCACTAGTCATTTTTATACAGAGGTAATAATTATGACTCGAGAATGATCATTTCCTAACTCGATAGGTCAATATAAGTAGATAACAAAGAATGATATAGGACGTCTTCTCGAGATCATTGTACAAGTAGTGTAGTGATGAATCCTTGTACAACTTATGATTAGGAGTAATCTAGCATGATAAAAATAGCTAGACTAATCCACGATAGTTGGTATGGTACAACTAGTTGTTAATCACTTGTTTTTGTTTTCTTCATTATTCCCCATTTTTATTATCTCTTTAGCGATGTGTTGGAAAAGTGCTCTTCCTCTAACTAGTTTGGTTCCCATGATCTCTATATCATATTCTAAAATTTTGGTAATGAATTGAGCCCTTTTCTCATTCATTTCTCCACTCATTATATATTATCCAATGCTACAATTTATAACAAAAGTAGTGATTCTATTGTTGGAGATCATGTATCTAAAATGCTTTAGTCCCCTTCTTAAGGCATACACACATTTCTTCACAAAATTATATTCTTTGAGGGTTTGGCTAAAAAATACCACCAGACACTCATGTTGGTTTTTATCCTTTTGTATGGTTAGTGCCACTATACTAAGCTCTCCTCCATATGCATAAATGATAAAATATTTATTGAAATATGGATTTATGAGCACTTAAGCATCTATAATAGCTTATTTTATTTTTTGGAAAGCCTCATTTTCTTCCTTCATCCATATAAAGGAATATTCCTTTTCTAATAGGAGTATCATGGGTTGACTATTGTTGTAAAATTAGACATAAAATTTCTATCAAAATTGATTTATCCAAAAAAGAATGCAACCCTTTCTTATACCTTGGTAATAAAATATTCATAATTGCTTTAGTTCTATCAAGATATATAACAATACCATATTTAGATACCACATATCCCAGTAATTTTCCTTATGACACAAAAAAATACATTCCTTTGGGTTTAAACATACCCCAAATTCGTGGAATCATTGGAATTTTTTTTTGAGGTGTTCCAAATGCTCTTACTTCATTGATAATATTGTAAGGTAATCCAAATACTTTAGCATTATTTTATTTATTAGATCATGAAAGGCAATATCCATGGCTCTTTAGAATGCTCCTCTAATATTAGACAACCTAATTGGTAACTTTTCCTACCTTTAATGTCTTTCTAGGTGACACTTCTATTTCTTGATAATCTTGTTTTTATGATAAACCCCTTCCTTCCATTGAATTTGTCATTTAGGCTAAAAAGAGATTCTACGGTGATCAATAATTTTACCATTTTATTTGAACTTAATTGGATAATTTTATCTTCATATATCTCCTTTATTATAGGGGTCATTTCTTTGAAAAATTTGTTTATCTATTGTAGGAATCGAATGATCTACTGCTTACTTTAAAATCTCTACCAATTTTCTTGGTTGTTAGGTACTATTGGCCTTACTATCATCTCTATAAGAGATTTTTGTATAGTTGATTAACTGGATTAAATTGTGAACTAACAATTACCATTCTATTCACATTTGCATTTTATTCTCATGAAATCACTTCTATATTGATTGCATCAAAATACTCCATCAAATTATAATTTTTTTTTATAAGATCTCATCAACCTATTTTTGGCTACCCATTGCATTTTAACTTGTTTAACAATTAATTTGACATCACCAAAAAATTGAAGCATATTGATTCCTCTTCCTTTTCCTATTTGAAGTCGAAGAGTTAGGGCTTTATAATTTGTTATGTTATTAGAACATTTGAATTTCACCCTATATGCTTGAAAATATTTTTTCTATGCTGGAGACACAAGACATATTCTTGCCCCTGTTGCTATCCTAATTTTAGCACCATTAGTGTAATAGTTTGCTTTTGTATATATGTACATGGGATCCTGTATCTATTTTTTAGTATTTTCGGTACACCCATTATTGTGTACATGTATGTTCTTTATGATATTTTACCTAAATATTGGGTTTTATTAAGTGTAAACATGTGTAGAGGTTTACATCTATTTTTAAATTGAGTCATTAGTTTGAATCTCCTATGGGACCCATCTTCTTATACATGTGTGTAACAAGTAAATCTTGATTGTACTTCATTGTGTTAAGGATAAGAAGTGTTCATCACTGGCATATAGCATCTAACCTTATTTTTGTAGGAAGACCTTAGTGGTACCCTTTTTCCTTGATTGAATAACTGATACCTTGAGTATCACATCCTAACAAGGAGACAACCTTGTAAAAACTCTCGAAGCCCCTTGATTGAGATGAACCCCATGCTCATGGCTATGAATCACTATGTTGCTCCATGTAAATATGATTATCTAGGTCAAGGACAATCGAAGATGACAACAAGAACAAAAGAATATAAAATTTTAGAAAATAATAATTATTTTTTAAGCTTAATATATATGTTATAATTAAATTATGTAATTTTAAATAAATTTTGTGTATATTTTTTCTTCTATTTTGAGTGTCCATGAGACTATGAATCTGTAAATATCCAATTCCATATTGGAATCTTGTGGTCTTTGGTAGGGAATATTATTGGTAGCAACTTAAGAAATTACACAGCTAAATTTAAGATAGGAACTATGTAAAAATTGACCAAGGCATTTGTATTTTTTCAAGAGAATTTTAACAACTATTTGACTCCTTACTATGGGATCTCAAACATGGTCACCAACCATGAGTTTAGTAAAACCTCATATATATAGTTAAAAAACTACTTTGATCTCATACACATGTCTATATGTGTATACGCAATGGTTGGATGAGAGATGGAATACATATATAAATAAAATCAATGTAAATCAATAAATATATCACTTTTATTTTGTATATAATAATAGAAAAATAAAATTCAATTAGTGAAAAATAAAATGGTTAGTTTAAGTCAAAGTACTCTATGTATATATGTGTGCATGTGTATCAAAAATACAAAGGTTCTTTTGAAGAATGAGAGGTGAAATACATCCAACAATGTGTTAGGCAAATGAACAAAGATCAAATTGATTCAATCAAATAAAAAATACATCAAATGACTAGAATATCTCGGATGTTACGAAACCAACCAAGACGGAATTATAACAACATAACAATAACCTAAAAAATAATGAAATAATATAGCCACGCTAACATCCCCCCTTATTACATTATTTGGGTAATAGGATAACTACTAGCTATACTAACATACCCCCTAATTACATCATTTAGCAATACAAAGAGAGCTGCAAAACAATTCAAATTTGGCACGTGCAAGTGCCTTAGTGAAAATATCTACAACTTGAGCATCAATGGGAATGTACTGAAGCTAAATTTGGTGCTTTGGAACTTCGTCTCGAATGAAATGACATTGTGTGTCAATGTGCTTGGTTTTCTCATGATGTACTAGGTTCTTAACAAGGCTCAAAACACCCTGGTTATTGCAGAATAAGTGTATTGGAGATTTTGATGGAAGACCCATACTTGTTAGAATGCGATGCAACCATATCACTTCGCACACAGCTTCACGTGCGGTGCGATACTTTGCTTCTATAGATGAGATAGCAACCACCTGTTGCTTCTTGTTGTGCCAAGAGACAGGACAGGATCCAAGATGAAATATATATCCTGAAGTTGACTTACGATCATCATATGACTTGACATAGTCAAAGTCTGTGTATCCTTGCAAGAAGAATTTGTTATTCCTCTTGTATTCTAGGTCATATTCTATTGTGCCACAGACATAGTGAAGAACACATTTTGCTGCTTTCCAGTGAGTAGTCTTAGGTTCCTGCATGAACCTCGAAAGATAGTTGATAGCAAACACGATATCTGGCCTAGTGTTTATCAGATATATGAGACTCCCAATCAGTTGTTGATAGAGAGTACCATCTACCTAAGGTGAATCATCATATCATGATAACTAAAGCCCAAATTCCATCGGTGTTGCCATTGGCTTGCAATCAATCATGCAATATTTTTCTAACAATGTCTTGGCATAATTTTTTGAGAGACTTTGATGTAGTACTCCTTCTGGTACACTTCCAGACCAAGATAGTAATGGAGAAGTCTGAGATCTATCATCTCAAAATATTTACACAAGTCTCTTTTGACAGTAGAGATCATAGTTTTTGAACTCCTTGTAATGAGCAGATCATCAACGTAGAGTACAAACAACACTATCTCATAACCTTGTTTCTTGAAATAAAGGTTTTCATCTGACTGACATCTCTTAAATCCATGCTATAGGAGGTGATTATACATTTTTATATACCAAGCTCGAGGAGCTTGTTTTAAACCATATAAGGATTTGACCAACTTGCACACTTTCTGCTCTTGGACTTCCACTTCAAATCCTTCAGGTTGAGTCATGTAGACTTCCTCTTGGATATCACCATTCAAAAAAGCACTCTTGACATCCATTTGGTGAAATTTCCACCCATACTATGCTGCCATAGCACAAAGGACTCGAATATTGGTCATTCGAGTAGTAGGTGCAAAAGTTTCCTCGTAGTCAATGCCTTCCTTCTGGACATAGCCCTTTGCAAAAATATGGGCCTTATGCTTATCAATTGTCCCATCTACCTTGTACTTGACTTTGTACAACAATTTGCAGCATATGGGCTTCTTTTCGTGTGGCAAATTGATAAGCTTCCAAGTTTTATTTTTCATCAGATACTTATACTTAGCATCCATAGCAGCCTTCCATTTTGGCTCACTAAGGGCATCTTGTACGGAAGTAGGTTCATGTTCATTCACTGAAGACATAAACACCCTGTCATCATCTATATCCATATCCTCTATTTGTTTCTCTTTATCAACAGAAATTTCCTCAAAATATTGACAAAGATCATCAACCCCAGTAGTCTCTACTGCTAGTTTTTGTTGTCAAGCCATGATACGAGTACAAGGTCCATCCAAAGTCAAATCTGGTGGAGTGGATAGTTTGGATTATCTAATTATATTTGTATACCATTTTGGATTCTTCTTTTGTGGCGATGAAGAAGATGAAGAAGTCGAAGGACCTCCAATATTTGGTGACGAAGGGGACTTCTCAACTTTACTTTCCACAAGATCTAGGTATACATCTGATGTGCTTTGTGATATGAAAGCCTCATAAAAAAAAATATCTCTACTGACATGAATCTTCTTGGTCAAGGGATATATCAAACGATAACCCTTAGAGTGCTCATCATAGCCAAGAAGAATACACGTCAATGTATTCTCATCTAGCTTCTTCATTTTCTCTTTTGGTATGTGCATGAAAGCATTACACCTAAAAATATGTAGATGAGATATGGAGGGTTTTCAACCACTCCAAGCTTCTTATGGAGTCATTCCTTGTAGGACCTTTGTGGGTGCCCAATTCAATAGGTATATTATTATTGTGACAGCTTCTGCCCAATATTGTTGCTCAAGACTAGCTCCTGTGAGCATGCAATGAACCATTTCCATGATGGAACGATTCCTCCTTTTAGCAACACCATTTTTCTAAGGATTATAAGCAGTAGTTAATTGTCTCTTGATCCCATGTGCAGTCAAGAATGCTAAAAAATATTTAGAGGTAAACTCCCCCCCTCGATCTGAGCGAAGGGTCTTTATATAAGTCCTTGACTCCTTCTCAATAGATTTCTTGAATTGCTACAAAAAACCAAATGCTTCAGATTTTAGATGAAGAAAGAACACCCAAATTTTATGTGAGTAATCATCCATAAACAATTGAAAATACCTCTTCCCCCCACTACTGATGGGTGTGAAAGGACCATCCAGATTGGTGTGAATCAACTCCAAAAGTTTCTTTGCTCTTGTAGAGCTTTTCTCAAAAGGTACTCTATGTTGATTTCCTACCAAGCAGTTAAAGCACACTAGCAAGATGGAAGAAGGGGAAGAAAAACCCTTTACCATCTCATACTTACTTAGCTCAAGTAAGGAGCCAAAACTAAGATGCCCATATCTCTTGTGCCATAGGGATGTTACCTCTTTTGAAGAGACTATCATGGCTACTTGTGGAGAAGAGATAGCATCTAAGGCAAATAAGCCATGATTATATGAAGCAGTTACAAAGTTCTTACCCCTCCTGGTAATAGAACAACACTTCTTACCTTTATCAACACTAAATTTTACAAGCATATCCTTGTCCAGAATTTGTGATCGAAAACAAATTGTTTGCCAATACTTGGAACATATAGAAATTTTTCAATATGACACTGGCCATTAGGAAGAGTGACTAAAATTGTACCTTCTCCCTGAACCTTATAGTTTTTATCATCGATTATAGTGATAGGTTTGCCCTCTTTGGCCTCAAAGGACTCAAACTATGATTTTTCATTAGTCATGTGCTTACTAGCGTCAAAATCGACATACCATACATTATCCACCTACTTGGAGGCTGTGGTAGTCATGAGCACCTTGTGTGCCCACTCAAAATCTGAGTCAGATTCTTCAACAAAAACATTCACCTTGGGTTTCTTGTTCTTGTTATGTGGTTTATTCTGGCATTTTTTTTTGGTTTCTTATTTTTATGCCAACATCTGTTTGTATCATGACCTTCCTTGTCACAGATCTTGCAATATCTTTTAGTCTATTGAGTTTGTTGAGTTTATTTCCCATTTGAATCTTTTTGATAAATCCCTCCCTTTTGAAAATTACCCTTCTTCTTGGGTCCCTTCCTGTTGGTGTAGAGGGCGGTATTAGAAGAATCATCTTGTTGAAGTTGGTGGGCCTCCTCCTCTTGAAGCATATTGACCAATTCAACAAAGGTAACTTTCCATTGTGACACCTGAAGGGAAGTGATCAACACCCTATAATAATTCGGTAAATATCTCAATACAATGAAGGTAAGAATATTTTCATCAATTGTTTCTGCCAAAGAATTCAACTTTGCTTTCAATTCAGACACTCTGCAAAGAAAGAGTTCAACTGTCTCTCCCTGTATGTAATTGAGATTGAAGAAATATAATGGTGGAATCATTATTTCCTTCATATATAGTTTTAAGGGCATTCCATACCTCTTTACTATTTTGATAGTGAGCAATATGGGATTGAACTTCATCAGAAACAACAAGCAAAATGAGCACTTTTGCCTGATGTCTATATTGTCAAAGTCTTTCTGATCAGCAGATGGAGTTGTAGTGCCTGAAGTAGATGAAGGTATTGTTGTTGTACAAGATACAACATCCCATATGCCATCCATTTCAAGGATTGCCTTCATCTTATTTTTTCATGGTGTATATTTAGGACCTTTCAACAATTGATGAGCATCAGTCGTTAATTTTGCAAACATTGTGAAGGTTCCTTATATCACCAAATGGTCCCCCTTTCTATATACCATAATGTTAGGCCGTTATACCATACAAAATACCCGCCCTTACGTGAGGGAGACTATAGGTATTTTGAAAAATTAGAGAAATTACCCGTCCTTATGTGAGGGAGACTATAAGTAATTTTAATGATTATACGATACATGGTACTTAGGTAGTACTTAAAGGGAATCATATTATTGATGACACCTACCATAGAAAGTTGTCAATACTCATGCGTGGGGCGTAACTTCCCCTAAACACTTCAAAAATTAGAACATTTATCAAGATTTATGTCTAAACACAATAACGATTGGGGTAGTGAATGGAGGAAAAAAATAGTAAAATGGTAAACTTATATCTCCCAAAAAATTAATGGAGAACAAGCTTAGATGTCATTGTGGTAGCTATATTAGGTGATGGATACAGTAGCGCAATCATGACAACATTACCTATAAGTGCTAGCTAGAGGTATCACAAATATCGAATGTTGTAGTGCCATAAATTACACGAATGAGTTTTAATTATTTTAGGGACTTAAGGAGTGTATTTGATTTTAAATTTTAATGAAGTAGTGCAAAAAATGGAAAATGTAACATACAACATAAATGTGCCCATAGAAATAAACCACTATGTATCGGGCACTACCGAAAATTCACCTTTACAATAATGCCAAAATTACATGTTTTCAAAAAATTACTCTCTTTCCCCCCTTGATTTTTGAAAAAAAATAATGCTCCCCCCTTAAAAAATTTCCTCTTTAAAGCATCTTTTTAAAAAAATTTATAACTAAAGTTAATAAAATAAATAAATTATCTTCTATAGAAAAAAAATTATTAAAACAATAACCTTTTTAATCTATATAAGAAAAATAATTTATAATTTTAATTATTAACTTTAATAAAAAAATTAGAAAGAAATACTTAAGAAAATTTTTACCTTTGTTCGAGGGGGGGTCGGCGAGTTTTGACCCCACGACCTCAGGGCTCCCAGAGCCCTACCACTCAACTCACTACCATGTGAGCCAACGTGTTGATCTGACAAAGGATCGGGGTGCCTTCCTCTAAATAGAGGAGCCACAAGCCCAAAGCTTGACGCAGTCACTCCACCACCTCGATCGCAGCTCGAGTGGCGCTCGGGCGGTGCTCATGCAGCGACGCTCGGGCGGTGCTCGTGCAGTGGTGCTCGGGCTGTGTTTGGGTGGTGCTCGAGCGGAGCTCCGGTGGCAGCGGGGTGGCGAACGACAGAGCACAAAAAAATTTGCTTTTTTTCAATAAAAAACTCCTAAAACTGCTCGCTTCAGGTGCTTAGTGCTTTCAACCATCGATTTCAATCAACTCAACATCTAAAAAACTCAACAAATCATCAAAAAACACTTCCTCTCATAGTGTGTTTGATGCCCTCCAAAAAAACACGATTGTAGAATGAGATCTGATGATGAAAACAAAATTCCAATCCAATCAAAAAAATGATTTTTGACGTCGTTGACGGGTTGTTCGCAGACTACGTAGGTGATAGAGTGTGCATTTGAATGACCAATATCCCACATTGATGGGACTTCGGGGTGTTAGGGTGTTTATAACACCCGATACTCCTCCTTAGAAGTATCTCCTCTCGGGGAGATGCTATCCCTAGAGGGTGCAGGCTATCCTCCCACACGGTGTTGGTCGCCTTGTTGGCTGCCACGCACTGTGCCTAGCTTTGTTCGATCCGATCTTTGCCTTGCTTTGTCGTTCGATACAATTTTTTACTTTCGCATTTTGACCTGTTGGTCGATTTCGATTTCATCCTTCACCCATGGTATACCTAGATGAGGATAGACTAAAGGTAACAGTCAAGTATTTGTTGGTTGGTTGTCCCAATTCGACGACACTTGGGGGTCATATTAATTTCATCTAAACAAAACTCTATATAATACATGGAAAACATGACCAAATGTTTATTACTTTGTTGATTAAGAATGTACTACATTGATACATATCTTCTTATATATTATATATCTAAATTATTTGTTAAATACAAATATATTTATTTCATTATATCATTCCTTTTAAATTTTTTTAAATATACATTCGAGGAAAAAGTTCTAAAGTCTAAATTTTCTATATCTAGTAAGTTATATTTCTAAACTTGAATAAAGCAAGTTTGTTCTTTACTAAAGTTAAATATAATACAACCTGTATAATTTTGTGAATATTAAATATAATACACCTATATAATAAGTTGTAAAGTTTATTTTGTCTAAACTAATTATAAAATTGTGAATATTAAATATAATACACCTATATAATAAGTTGTAAAGTTTATTTTGTCTAAATTAATTATAAAGTTTATTTTGTCTAAATTAATTATAAGTTTCGTAACAATTTTAAAAAACTTAATCAAATAATTCTAATACTAAAAAAACAAAATTAATTTAAACTTAAAATAATATTTTAATAAAACTGATAATCTACCCTAATGATTTTTCACTAAATTTATTCTTAATAAATTTAAATATATAATATAATGCTATTTTCACTTGATAAACTTAAAACTATTATTGTATCTAAGATGTCTTTATTCACAATTCGGATGATCCTCATAATTTAAAATAAATAATTATAAGTTTACTCACTATAAATTTAAATTTATATTCTTGCTATTGTCACTTCGTCAAATTAAAAACTAATATTATAACTATGATGTCTTTACTCACTATCGGATGATGCTCATAAATTAAGATCAATAAATATGTGTTCACTCGGATGATCCTCATAATTTAGAATGAATAAATAAAAGTAAAAACAGAACTACAGCCGTCTATTGCAAGCCTTTGGTACCTTTATTCGATGGCTTCAACGACTATGCCGTCCAAAATGCGATTATTCTACTTCTAATTTGGTGGTGCAATTTGTCCAAGCTATGGGACTGTCCGCCGGCACAGCCATGAGGGCGTTGGTTTTTGTGAAATCACTTTTGATTCGATGAAGAATGCACGGCGATGTGATTAGTCTAATTTTAATTTGATGATGCAATTTGTCCAAGTCGACAAAGCCATTAGGCATTTTTTTTTGTGCCCGTTTAAAGTGGAATAATTTAAACTTAAAATAATAATCTAATGATCTACGATTTTTCACTAAATTTATTCTTAATAAATTTAATATAATGCTACCCTCACTAGAAACTATTATTATTTCTTTATTCACTGTTCGGATGATCCTCATAATTCTAATTTGAGGACTCTCCGCCGACAAAGCCATCAGGGCATTGGCTTTTGTGCACATTTTAAGCCATGAGGGCATTGGATTTAATACAATGCTACCCTCACTAGAAACTATTATTATTTCTTTATTCACTGTTCGGATGATCCTCATAATTCTAATTTGAGGACTCTCCGCCGACAAAGCCATCAGGGCATTCGCTTTTGTGCACATTTTAAGCCATGAGGGCATTGGATTTAATACAATGCTACCCTCACTAGAAACTATTATTATTTCTTTATTCACTGTTCGGATGATCCTCATAATTCTAATTTGATGACTCTCCGCCGACAAAGCCATCCGGGCATTGGCTTTTGTGCACATTTTAAGCTTACTTAATTTAGCGATTTAGGACAGTATCGTGTTTTTCTAGTGGCTTTTAATAATATTTTATGTTTTTTTCTCACTAATCTCCTCTTTTTTAGTGAGCTCGAAGAATTTCTCAGCTTTCAAATCACATTCGCTACCCATTAATATAGCTTTGGTGAATATGGATCTGTCTTGCTCGTAGATCCAGAAACATATATTATTTATTTTATGTTTTTTTTGGGACTAATCTCCTCTTTTTTCAGCGAAAACTTTCTCAGCTTTCAAATCTGGATTCATCGCTACCTCTTGATGTAGCCTTGGAGAAATCAGATTCGCCGATGTCTCTTGATGTCTCGTGTGCGACCTTTCACTTGCAGATCTTTTGGTTCTTTATTATTTTTTTCTCTATATGTATATATATAGTTCTTCCCTCCTATTATCTTCTATCTTTTTCTTTAAGGACCCTTTTAGTGCCCACAAAGATAAAGAAGAAGTTGTAATCTCAATAAAATTCAAATTTTTTTAGGGGGTTGATAGGTACCTTTTTATTTTGCATCTATATATCGCTTTAGGGGGGTTATGTTGTGTCCATCTTTGCCTCCTTTATAAATTCTCTCTCTACCTTCATTCAGTTTTTTTACAAATTTATTTAAAGGATATTTTAGTGAGGATAATTTATAATATATTAACTGTCTTAATAAATTTTTCTTTCTTTAAAATAATTTTAAAAATATTAATTTATCATTCATGTTCATTTCTTATAATATATGAGTGAAAATTATTTTTACTATTCCATTTTAAAAAAATGGGGATTTTTCGTCCATCAATTAAAAATTCTTTTCTTATAATAACTAGGCATTTCATTTAATTTTATTATAATCACCTATTACGAAATATTAAACAAATAACTAATAGTTTCCCTCATGTAAGGGCGAGTTATTCAAATTTCTAATATAAAGGTTTGGCTGATTATAAATTTAGAATTAAAAATAATTTAATCACCTACATACAAAGTATTGGACTTCTCAAATAACTTATAGTTTCCCTCACGTAAGGGCGGGTTATTTTGATTTCCAATATAAAGGTCTAGCTGATTATAAATTAACAACCTATGTTCCATGCATTTATTCTCTCTTACTTATAGTTTCCCTCTTGTAAGGGCGGGTATTTGAGAAATGATATATAGGCCAGGCAAATATTATACATTGGCCTATAAATTTTTTATCAAATCCCCTCATTTATTTATAGTTTCCCTCATGTTAGGGCGGGCATTTTGAATATTTTTGGTATTACTTTTAAGGCTTTTGTTAAAAATCCATTACATTCAATAATTGAAGTTAAAGGGGGGAAATATTGGTTTTCTTCAATTTTCCTTTGGAAAAATGAATACAATTGATCTTCTCACCCTTCATAACTATCACACTTGGAAACCCAAAATTTTAAATCTTATATCTCAAAAAGGGCTCACTCATTTTCTAGAAGAAAAGCAACCTGAATTTGGGGAAGAATATGAAAAATTTGTTCATAAAGGAAAGATGTGTGAAATAATGGGTATTATAAGCACTAATGTTCATGAAAGCTTATGGTTTCATATGACAGATTGTAAAACTCCTTATGAAAGTTGGTAAAAATTAAAAAATTTGTTTGGGAAAGTAGATCAAATAAGATCAATGCAATTAGAGGTAGAATTAACAACTTTATCTCCTAAAGACTTCAGTAATATTGTTGACTTTCTCACCAAATTCAAATAAGTCCTCACTCAATACAAAGGCAGTGGGAAGACTAAGAATGAAGAAGAATGCATAAATGGTGTACTTAAAATCTTTGCAACCACCTTTTTATCTACAAAATATGCTCTTGGTGAAACCTTTAAAATTTCCTCTTTAGAAGAATTTTTTGGTAGACTAACTAGGGAAGAAACAAAACTTACAATATATGAAATCTCTTCTTCTTATTTTTCCTCAAAAGCCTTAGTAGCCTCTACCTCTTCTAAAAAAAATTCAAAAATAAAGAAAGGAATACCACAACTTGTACTCACTGCAAAAAGAATGGTCATTCGACAAACAAATGTTGGAAAAGATTACAATAATTAGAGGCAACTATGAAGGATAAAAATATAGAGAATAAAAAGCAGATAGTAAAAGCCCTAAATGTTTAAGGAAAAACCACCAATTCCTCTTCTAATTATTGGGTCCTAGATTTTGAAGCAACTCATCACATGACTGCTTCAGATGAGTCCTTCTCTTCTATCTCCTCAAGTTCTACATGTAGCATAGAAGTTGGTGACTCTTACTTTATCCCAGTCAAAGGAAAGGGTGACATAATCATCGATGGTGGCTCTATCAATAATGTTCTCTATGTTCTAAACATTTCCACAAATCTCCTCTCCAGCTATCAAATTTGCACTTCTGGAAATGGAAAGACAGTTCTCTTCTCACCAACAGGAGTTGAGATAAGATACTTTTAAGATCCAAACTCTCTCATAGCCAAAGGAGATATTGATCAGAACATTCACCTATTTCATTTCAAAGGATTCAAAATTTTTGAAGGGGTCTCCTGTTTTGTTGCTCATGGAGATCTTGAAAGCAAAATTTGGCATGAAATATTTGGGCATCTCAGTTACAACTACCTAAAAGAATTGAACAACCATGATATGGTAATAAGATTACCTCAAGTCTCTTTTATTGATGGAGTATGTCCTGGATGTGCTCTTGGAAATCAACATCAGGATCCTTTCCACCCTAGAGGTTCTCTAAAGGCCTCATCCCCTCTAGAGTTAATCCATAGTGACTTGATGGTCTTCCCAGAGCCTTCCTTCAAAGGAGAAAAATATACATTAACCTTCATTGATGATTTTTCCAGAAGAACTTGGGTATACTTCCTAAAATACAAGAGTGGTGTTCTATCCCACTTAAAAATCTTGAAATCCTTGGTTTAAAATCAGGCCTCTTGAAAAATCAAGAAAATTTGAACATATAATGTGCGTGAATACTTCAATAATTAGTTCTCAAATTTTCTATCTAATCATGAAATAATTCATCAATATTCTATCTCCCATAATTCGCAACAAAATGACATTACAAAGAGGAAGAATAGAACTTTAAAAGAAATGGTCAATTGTATGCTCCACTCAAGGGATATTCTAAAAGTGTTTTGGGTAGAAGCAAATAACTATGCAAACTATATTCAAAACTGTACACTTCATAAATATCTTGACCATTTAACACTTGAGGAAGCATGGACTGGCTCAAAACTTGTCTCTTTCTTCAAATGTTTTGGATGTACTACTTGGGCACATATTCCAAAGAAGAAAAAGGAAGGCTCTATATAAGAAAAGCAAAAATCTCATCTTTGTTGGTTACTGTGAGGAAATGAAAGCATAAAGGCTCCTTCATCCCTCAACTCATGAAGTCTTTTTTCATAGGAATGCCCAATTTGATAAAACATTCACTCATAAAGATCCTCAACCATCCTCTTCCTTCGTTGAGCCTTCTCCTATAACAGAACCTCAATATAATGAAGAACTAACTTTAGAGGTCAATTTAGAGATTGATGATCAATATGAGGAACCTATAACTCCAAATAAAAGTCTTTCCACTCATTCTAGTCCTTCCACTATGCCAAAATGGGCTCACACCATTGTTAAAGAAGCTACTCCTTACATCTAAAATCTTCCATCATCCGAAGAACTGGTCTTGTCTATCGCTCTATTTCCTCTTATCCTCAATCCTTCAAAGAGACAACTAGTATTAAAGAATGGGATGATGTCATGGAGAATGAATTCTCTTTCTTAATCGAAAATGAAACTTGGGATTTAGTTCCCCTACCTAAAGGAAGGAAATTAGTTTGTTGTAAATGTATTTATAGAACAAAATATGGGCCTAATGGAGAAATTGACAAACATAAAGCTCGCCTAGTAACCAAAGGTTTCTCTCAAATTGAAGAAATTGATTATACTAAAACCTTTACACTAGTTGCCAAAATGGATTATGTTAAACTGGTTCTTGCTTTGGTTGCTTCCCAAAAGTGGTATGTCTTTCAAATGGATGTAAAAAGTGCTTTCTTACATGGGGACTTAAAGGAAGAGATATTCATAGAACAACCTGTTGGTTTCATTTAAGACTCATCTTTTGTTTGTAGGCTAAAGAAGTCTCTCTATGGCCTGAAACAAGCTCCTAGAGCTTGGTATGAAAAAATGGACTCCTTCCTTCTTTCCTCAGGTTTTTCTCATTGTGAGTCTAATAACACAATCTACATTTGGAGAGATGAAGGAAATATCATTATACTTTTTCTATATGTTGATGATTTGCTACTCAGTAGTAGTGACTCCGCTCACATTCAGACTATAAAAGACTCCCTCTCTAAAAATTTTGATATGAGTGATCTAGATCTATCACATTACTTCCTTGGGATCCAAATAAATCAAGCAAATGCAATAATTTCATTATGTCAACAAAAATACACTAGATCTTCTTCAAAGGTTTAAAATGATAGATTGCAAACCATCTCCTACACCTTTTCAATTTGGATTTAATCTTAGTACTTCCTACACATCCTCTCTTTGTGATACAACTCTACATTGTCAACTTGTAGGGAGTTTGTTTTACCTTACTCATACTCATCCAGATATCTCATATGTTGTTGGCTTAGTATCCAAATTATCACATCAACATCATTTCAGTCACTGGCAAGCAACAAAAAGGATCCTGCTCTACTTCTAAGGAACTTCTCACTTTGGGCTCTTATATGAGGTAAAATACATGGATATCATTGGCTACATGGATTCATATTGGGAAGGTTCAGTAGAAGACATATGTTCAACTTTTGTCTATGTATTTTATCTTGGTTCTTCATCAATTGCTTGGTTATACAAAAAACAACAAGCAGTGGCCTTATCATCTGTAGAGGCAGAATACAAAGCAACAATTTTAGCAATTCAGGAAGCTCTTTGAATTTGTTATATTCTAAAATAATTTGGGTTTTTCAATGATAAACCTATTACTCTTTGGTGTGATAATCAGAGCACAATTCATATTGCATGCAACCCAGTTGAGCATCAGCGCACCAAGCACATTGAGATACAAATGCACATTATTCGATAGTATATTCAGAATGAGGACATATACTTGGACTATATTCCAACTAAAAAATAAGTTGCAAACATATTCACCAAGTCATTTCCTTCTTCGCATTACATACAGTTGTGAGAGAAACTTGGAGTAATACAACTGCATTAACATAGAGGTCTTCCACATCTCCTTTTTTTATTGTATTTTTTGGAGGATGGTTTTTTCCCTTGTATTTTTTTATCATCACTCCAACAACATATATATTGTTCATGAGTACCTAATCAGGCCAAGTTGTCGGGACTCATTATTTGTATGAGGACAATATTTGCCATTCAAATACATGCCTCTATATTGGATATTTTCTTGTGACATATGGTTTTTATCCAAGGGGGTTTTCACCATCTATATATTTTAAATGAGTACCTCATCAAGTCATGTTATCGAAAATCATCATTTTTTGTATTAAGAGGATAATATTTACCATCTGAAGAGAAGCCTCTTCTTTATTTTTTTTTTTACTGATGGTTTTTCCCATGGGGTTTTTACCATCTCTCTAGAAAATAAACCATTATACATGAGTACCTCATCAGGCCATGTTTCTTGGACTCGTTTATATAAAACACCCCTAGTATCACTTAAGGGGGGGTGTTAGAATAAGAGATTATTCTCTTAAATTCTACTATGATAGACACACTTGAGTTTCCACTCCTCCATGAGTCAAAATAACTCTGAGTGTTGTCTAGATCAGATTTGACGAGTTGTTGTAATCCAACGACTCTCAATGATCAACTTTGCTATTTATACAAAGTTGATCCATGGAATAATCAATCATTTCTATTTTTTTCTTTAAATATTGTAGTTGTTTGTAATTCTATTCTTTGGGAAATTCTAACATATAGATATATCATATCCCCTTATTTTTTATAACATGTCTATTCACATTGAATGATAAGAGGGAGTTGAAGATGTTAAGGTAACTAATGGTATTGTTCCATTAAGATTCAAGTCATAAATGAAGGGAATAAAGGAAAGGTATAATGGACATTAAAAAAAAGCATTTGAAAGGTAAGGTCTTAAGTTTTCATCTACGATATTCAAGTTCAAATCTGGGTGTGAAGGGGCCAAGATCCCTCATAAAAAACCATGTTTTAGCCTAACATTTTTAACCCCAATAAGAAGGGATCAAGACCCCTCATAACAACCCATGATTTACCTCTAACATTTTTGTGATCTCTAAGAGATACCATAGTTGTAAGTCCTTAGGTTTTCATCCAAGAAATCCAAGTTTAAAACTTGGTACAATGGGGCCAAGACCCCTCATAAAAACTTGTATAAAATCAATATTTTTAGAGGAATTATGAGGGATACCATAATGGTAAGTCCTTGGGTTTTCGTTCTAGACACCTAAGTCGTAGGAGGGGACTGAGACCCCTTGTACAGACCTATGTAAACTCAATGTCTAGTTTGAGAAGGACAACACAATAGTTAGGGCTTTGGCCTATATTTGGGGAGGTCCAAGTTTCAAATAATGGTATACCTAGACATGGATAGACTAAAAGGTAGCATTCAAGTATTTGTTGGTTGGTTGTCCCAGTTCGACATCCCTTGGGGTCATATTGATTTAATATAAACCAAACTCTATATAATATATTTAAAACATAACCAAATGTTTATAACTTTGTTGATTAAGAATGGACTACGTTAATACATATCTTCTTATCTATTATTTATCTAAATTATTTGTTAAATACAGATATATTTATTTCATTATATCATTTCTTTTAAAAAATTTAAAATATGCATTTGAGGAAAATGTTCTAAAGTCTAAATTTTCTATATCTAGTAAGTTATATTTCTAAACTTGAATAACTTGCTTTAGAAGCAAGTTTGTTCTTTGTGAAAGTTAAATATAATACAACTGTATAATTTTATGAATGTTAAATATAATACACCTACAATAAATTGTAAAGTTAATTTTATTTAAATTGATTATAAATTTCATAGCAATTTTAAAAAAATTAATCAAATAATTCTAATACTAAAAAAAATAAATTAATTTAAAATTAAAATAATACTTTAATAAAACTAATAATCTACACTAATGATTTTTCACTAAACTTATTCTTAATAAATTTAAATATATAATATAATGCTATTTCACTTGATAAACTTAAAACTATTATTATATTTCAGATGTCTTTATTCACAATTCTGATGATCCTCGTAATTTAAAATAAATAATTATAGGTTTACTAATTTAAATTCTTGCTATTCTCACTTTGTAAAATTAAAAACTAATATTATAACTATGATGTCTTTACTCACTATCCGGATGATGCTCATAAATTAAGATAAATAATAAATTAAGATAAATAAATATGTGTTCACTCACAATTAGGATGATCCTAGAATGAATAAATAAAAGTACTTTATTCGATGGCTTCAACGACTATACCGTCCAAAATGCGATTATTCTAATTCTAATTTGGTGGTACAATTTGTCCAAGTTATGGGGTACTGTCCGCCGGCACAGCCACGAGGGCGTCGGTTTTTGTGAAGTTACTTTTGATTTGATAAAGAATGCACGGCGATGTAATTAGTCTAATTCTATTTTGATGATGCAATTTGTCCAAGCCATGGGACTCTACGCCGACAAAGCCATTAGGCATTTGTTTTTGTGCACATTTAAAGTGGACCTATCTACACTTAAAATAATACTCTAATGATCTACACCGATGATTTTTCACTAAATTTATTCTTAATAAATTTAATATATGATATAATGCTACTTTCAATAGAAACTACTATTATGTCTTTATTCACTATTCGGATGATCCTCATAATTCTAATTTGATGACTCTCCGCCGACAAAGACATCAGGGCATTGGCTTTTGTGCACATTTTAAGCCATGAGCGCATTGGTTTTTGTGCAAATTTAACTATAAATCCTGGACTGAAAACTCTATAGCCATTGTCAAGTCACTCGTTATTCGATGGCGAAAATGAAAGGGGATGTGGTTCCTCTACTTCTAATTTGGTGGTGTTTAGAAGCCGTTGCCGCTGCAAATTGCCGTCCTGAAAGTTGCGGATCGATGAATGTGAGTTACCCTTTCTGGATTGAGAATTCAAGTTGTGGGTACCCTGGTTTTAACATCAAATGCAAGACCGAGACGAATTCTAGCAAGGATCCCGGTCCGTTTCTTCCCACGCCTCTAGGGGATTTCAAGATTATGAACATCAGTTATACAGGTAATCTCATCGTTAATTCGACGTCTCTGAAAGCCATGTCGTGCGACTCGACGGACGATCAATCCGTCGTCTTCAGTCTTATCAAAGACGGCCCTCTCACCATCTCTTCCGTCAACAGGTTCGCGTGTTAGAAATATTGTTTAATCCAAATCCCGTACTCTGTCACCGTCGCTGGAATGTCCCGTCTGACAGAGGAAGTATGGGCGAAGTTGAGGGAGCAGGGAAGACCGTATGCCTCCGGCTGGCCTTGGGAGTCGCGCCAGCCAGCACCGACCCCCAGTAAATGCCGGCCCCTGAGCACGTATTAGGCATTCTGGGCAGCAGCCCCGGTCCTTGCCACCGGTGCGGGCGATCCGGCGGCAAGCCTTGCGCCGTTGCACGCATAGAGAGGGTTGGGGGTCTTGTTGCTCCTTAGCGCGAGCTGTCCCCGGCAGCGGACCATTCTCCGTCGCGGTGCAGATCGTGTTTGCCCAGCAGTCCGCACTGCAGTTGGGTTCAGGCGGCAATGTCCGCAGTTGTAATCGCTCAGCAGGAGCCATTTCTAAGTTCGGGTTTTTTGGGGGTTTATTCCGCAAGTGGCAGTTGCTGTAGATGTAAGGCTCCGTAGAGCCAATTCCCCTTTTTGCTCCCTCCCCTGTTTAATAATACAAACCTTAGTTTATTCCGCCTGTGTTTGTCAGCCTGTAACAGGGCCTGTCTATAGATCCTCAAAAATTTTCCGTATTTAATTTGTTTGGGTTAAGTTTATGTTTCTAACATGGTATCAGAGCGAGGAGACAGTGACAACAGGCGATGTCGGGAGATGCTGCGTACAGAGCATCCATGCAAATGTTGATGGAGGGTAGCAAGGGTTTGGTGCAGTCGGCAGCAAGTTCGCCGACGGAGTATTCAGAAAACTGTTTTTCCGGCAGAGGGTCGGAGAAGGAAAAGAAAGCAAGGCCAAAGTTGGCCAAGTTTGAAGTCCGTCAGTTCCGATTGCGCAGGACGCAGGACCAGCTCCAAGCTTCGGGAGCAAAGTGCAGACTACGCTGGGAGAAAGGGCGAAGTCTGTCAACAGCATCGGGCGCAGTCTGTTGTCGCGGTCGAAGTCTGATCAGCAAACAACAAAGTGCGTTCAGAGGCCAACGCGAGCTTCGCTTGCACACTCAAGCTTGCACACTCCGTCAGTTATTTGCCGAAGTCCGACAGTTCGGACTGCGCAGGGCGCATGGCAGCCAATGAATGTTTTGATTTCCACTCGGCGTCAGTCGCCGATGGACGGACTGCGATGGGAGCAGGACGATAATCGGACGTTGCCGCGCGAAGTTCGTCGCCACGCGAAGTCTGTCGCCGCGCGAAGTTCGTCGCCGAAGTCTGTCGCCGTGCGAAGTTCGTCGCCGCGCGAAGTCTGTCGCCGCGCGAAGTTCGTCGCCGAAGTCTGTCGCCGCGCGAAGTTTGTCACCGCGCGAAGTCTGTCGCCGCGCGAAGTTCGTCGTCGAAGTCTGTCGCCGGGCGAAGTTCGTCAGTTGCTGCGCAGTGCGGACTGCGCACGGAGAATTGCCGAAGTCCGACTTCGGGCGCAAGGCGTAGGTTGAAATATTTCGAAGTTTTTGTGTTAGAGGAATTTGGATTAAGGGAGGGAGAAATATTGTTTAATCCAAATCCCGACTCGTCACCGTCGCTGGAATGTCCCGTCCGACAGAGGAAGTATGGGCGAGGTTGAGGGAGCAGTGAAGACCGTATGCCTGAGCGGCCTTGGGAGTCGCGCCAAGCGCACCGACCCCTGCAGTATAAATGCCGGCCCCCGAGCACGATTAGGCATCGGCGCAGCCCCGGTTCTTGCACACCAGCTGTGCAGGCGATCCGGCGGCAAGCCTTGCCGCGTGCACGATAGAAAGGTTCGGGTCTTTTTCCTTGCGCGAGCCGTCCCCGCAAGACCATTTCTGTCGGTGCGATCCGTTTGTTTGCCGGTCCGCACGGTGGGTTCAGGGAATGTCCGTTGACGCAGGAGCCATTTCTAAGTTCGGGTTTTTTGGGGGTTTATTCCGCAAGTGGCAGTTGTCGTAGATGTAAGGCTCCGTAGAGCCAGTTTCCCCTTTTTGCTCTCTCCCTTGTTTAATAATACAAACCCTAGTTTATTCCGCCTGTGTTTGTCAGCCTGTAACAGGGCCTGTCTATAGATCCTCAAAAATTTTCCGTATTTAATTTGTTTGGGTTAAGTTTATGTTTCTAACATCGCGGTCATCGGCTGCAGCGCATTCGGGTCTTTCACCAACCAAAGCTCGCGCGGTAATTTCTATGTAACGGACGAGATGATAGGGAGTTGTCAATCTGCATGCCTAAATCAATATGATCCACAATACTGCAATGGGCACGGCTGCTGTGAAGCTGGCATTCCTGGAAACTGGCAGTGGATAAATTTTACGGGTGGAGGAATTTCATATCTGCACTATGACGGTGACGGTGCGTGTGGGTTCTCGACAATACTCGACCCATCTACCTATACTGTTCCTGACACTGAAAAAGGAGCCTTTGCAAGGGGCAGTTACGGTCTCCGCCTCGATTGGGGTGTGGGCCATCAGAATTGCTCAGTGGCTAAAGGACTGTCCAATTACTCCTGTGAGGAGGTGGCCCAATGTAGAGACTCCCAAACGGGGCAGGGCTACGTGTGTGAATGTCCTGTCGGATTTGAAGGAACCGGTTACCATAACGGCACTGGTTGCACAGGTATATCGTCATTCCATGACTAAACATACTCTCTTGCTATTCTTTTTGAGCACCAATGTTTCCACGTGCTTTAGACTTTAGATGAGCAAATAAAACTCTAACTATTTGGCAGGGCCAGCATATTTTATTTCACAAGTTTATTTGATTGTAATCTTATGCGCTCTCTGTCATAAAGTACAAGAAATCTCTTGGACAGCTGATTCAACTCGTGATAGGTACGACCAAATCGATGCCCTACTCTGACCTATCCAAGGAAAAACATGGGGGTAAAAAAGACCTAAATCGCTACTACCCATAGGGAAATGCATATAATTTTAGTAGAAAGGAAAGACCATGGCCCTATCAGGGTTCATAAATTGAAACAGAAGCCTCTCTACCTGCTCTAGTTAATTTTAAATTTTAATTAGAAGCCTGGTATCTATGCGAGGTTGAAGGCATCTTCTACGATAACGAAGCCTGTAGCTTGAACGAAAATGCACCTAAATTACCTTGCTTTGTTTGAAAAGCTAAGATGCTCCTGTTGAATTTAAATTTTGAGGATTCGAGCTAAGCCTGCAACTGTGTGCCGGTCCCTTGCAGGACAATGTAGAGAGTATGAAGTTCATTGATGAAGCAGACAGTATGCATGTTGTCGGCATGATGTTATTAACTAACATTGTTTTTGTAATGTTAGTATTAATTTACAGCTTAGTTTGGAATTTTAACACGATCATTAACTATATGGACATGTTAATATGCAGCAACAGAAATAGAAATGTCATTGTTTTCTATGGTTTCTTTAATATGACTGGAAAGGCTTTGCCTGGCTGTTCCCACTGACGCCGTAACGGTAATAACGTGCAGATATTGATGAATGCATAGGTGAAAACCTGTGCGTTGAACGACCGAGAGGGTCATGTTATAATCTGCCTGGAAGTTACAATTGTTCATGCTCAGAAGGTTACGTAGGAGATGGCTTTCGAAACAGCAGTGGATGCAACTCCGCAAGCTCAAACAAAGTCGTCGTTCGTGCAACCATAGGTGCCTATCCCAGTTCTGCTGTGTTTGTGTGTATAATGTTTCCTTTTATTTCAAAATATGTAATGCCTTATTCAATCTTCACGTACGTCTTATTAGAATTTTAAGGAATGTTTGGTGAGAAACGTAGGTTCAGTTTCTTCGGTCATTGGAGTAGCTTTGGCAGCAACAGTACTATTTTGGTGGCTGAAGAAACGACACGAGAAAGTTGCGAAAGTGAAGTATTTCCAGCAGAACGGCGGTGTCCAGTTGCAGCAATACATTGCTTCCAGGGGCGGACGGGAAAACTTGAAGATATATTCAGCAACGGAGCTCGAAAAGGCCTCGAAAAATTATTCAAGCGATATGAAACTAGGAAGCGGTGGCTACGGCACGGTATACAAAGGAATTCTTTTAGATGGCACAATTGTGGCGATCAAGAAGTACAAGGAGAAGGAGATCTCTGATCCACAGAGGGACGATCAGTTTATCAACGAACTCATCATTCTTTCCCAAATTAATCACAGAAACGTAGTGAAATTGAGGGGGTGCTGCCTCCAAACTCAATTTCCATTGCTGGTATACGAATTTGTCCCCAACGGGACATTGTTTGAACATCTGCACTCGGGTGAGGCTTCTTTGAATTGGAAGTCTCGTCTGCGGGTCGCCATCGAGACAGCCGAAGCTCTGGCGTATCTGCATTCTGCGGCATCTCAGCCCATATTCCACCGTGACGTAAAGTCGTCGAATATTCTTCTGGACAAAACATTCACCCCAAAAGTTGCAGACTTCGGGTTTTCTCGCCTGCTCTCTACAGGCTGTACGCATCTCACAACGAATGTGATGGGCACCAGGGGTTACATGGATCCTGAGTACTTCCAGAGCTTCCAGCTCACCGACAAGAGTGACGTGTACAGCTTTGGCGTAGTCCTGGTTGAGCTTCTTACAGGCCTGGCACCCTTGTCTTTGAAAAGGCCCAAAGACAAATCCACTCTATCCGCTCTTTTTCTGTTCAAATTCGCGGAGAACCGCTTGAGTGAAATCTTAGATCGCTATGTAGTAAATGAAGAAAACCGGGTGCAGATGGGAAAAATGGCGAGCTTGGCGAGGGAATGTCTTCAAGTGGAAGGGAAGAGGAGGCCTTCCATGAAAGAGGTGGTGGAGGAGCTTGTTTGGATAAGAGGTTCCTCAAGACATGAGAGATCATATCCAAGAGATGAGAAATACGGAGGAAGAGATGACAACCAGACATCAACGGCGACAGTTGATTTAGTAGGAACGTTGCAGATCAAAAATATAGAGAGGAATTACTCTTATCCGGTGATCACAGAAAACATTACATTTGAGGCGTCATCAAGTTTGATAGTTCAGACCATTTAAAATGAAATTTAATGTAAACAATTAGGAATGTGTGAGCTGCACCTAGTTGAGGTTAATCAGTTTGTGTTGAAGACGGGTTGGAGTCCATCCCAAGTGTAAATAGTTAGACAATAGACGCATAGGCCTTAGATTAAGGCCTCGCTCTGTTACTTCAGATTTAAGTGTGATTATTGATATGAACGTCTCATAATCATAGGCATTGACATAGTTTTTTTTTTTTCGTTTTTCTTTTATGATTTTTTATTTATTTATTCATAGAAGTTTATAACACGTTTGTTTTGTTTTTGTTTTGGAAGGCAATTAGGTCATATAATCTTGTTTTGTTGTGTGAACGTGCCCTTCATCAAAGTTTCACCAACATCCGCTTTAAGCGGAACTTCGAGAATGCAGAACATAAGTTAAGCATGTATTATATTGTACTTTGTCTAATTTTAGGGAATTGTTAATATGGTGGATGAAGTTTTTCTAGATTGTAGTTAGGAACAGATTAGGGTCACAAATAGTGAATTTAGATGGGATGGAAGATCTCAATTGGTATTTTATGTATATTGAGAATTTATAAGAATAAGAAACCGAATGTAGATGAGAAAAATGGCAAGTTTCGTGAGGGAATGTTTTCAAGTGAAAGGGAAGAGGAGGCCTTCCATGAAAGAGGTGGTGGAGGAGCTTGTTTGGATAAAAGGTTCCTCAAGACATGAGAGATCATATCCAAGAGATGAGAATTACGGAGGAAAAGATGACAAGAAGACATCAACGACAATAGTTGATTTTATAGGAACTTTGCAGAACAAAAATATAGAGGGGAATTACTCTTATCCGGTGATCAGAGAAAGCATTACATTTGAGGCATCATCAAGTTGATGATTTTTAGAGCCTGAAAATCGACTAAGTGTTCTAAGTGTTCCAGTGACAAGAAAGTAATGTTCTCTTGTTGTCAGCTTTGTCTAATATTAAGGAATTTTTAATTTGGTGGATGATGTTTTTCTAGACTGTAATAGACTGCAATTAGGAACAAATTGGGGGCACAAATAGTAGATCTATATTGGGATTGAAGATATCAATTGGTATTTTATGTGTATTGAGAATTTGCAAGAATGGGATTATAGAAAATGGAGGAGAGACGTGTCTGTGAGGATTCATTGTATTCCATTGAGGAATGTTGCAGCTGGTTTTGTTGCAAGAGGATTCCACTGGAAAATAATACAAAGAGGACTGGATATTCGACAGTGGATGTAGCTCACATATTGGGTGAACCACTTACATGCTTGTGTTATTTCTATTTTATGTGATTGTTTTATATTTTATGATTGTTTTATTTTTTATTTTTGGTAAGTAGCAGATTTATATACAACGGGTTTTTGAAGGATACCAAAACCTTATTTACAATAGATGCCCTAGCTTTGAACAAAAAAAAAACATGATGGGCTAGGGGTGTATCCCTAGAACAAAAACCCAGGCCTCAAAACTTGACCCCTTGCTGACAAACCAAACAAAAATAACCCCATACCCACTAAAAAAACTCAAGGGTGCAGAGACCCCTACATCCAGACCTGTAGAATACGTACGTGGGCCAGGCAGAAACCACTAGCAAGGTGAACCACCAGGGCTGTCCCAAGCTAAGGCCCTGCACCTTGGAGCTATTTTCGGTCCCTATCGGGACCATCCCCCATCCTATGTCGGAGCTCTTTGAAGGTACTAACGACAACAGTAGCCGCATTTGCTATCGACATGAGTGAGTTGATCGCCATGTCGAGAAGGATACTAGTTGGGAATATTCGAAGCCTATTCTCAAAATTTGAGTAGGTCTCAATGGTTTCTGTGGCCTCGACTCTGGGACTCTTAAGTCTAGTTGAGGACCTACTGTCATCGAGAGTCAGGTCCCTCTGAACAGAGCTAGCGCTAAGGGTCGAACCGCCACCAGGGGCCTGAGATGACATCCTTCATTTTTGGGTAGGTTTGTGCTCTTTAGGAGGGGAATCTTCGTGTTCACTGGGAATGTTCTCCTTGGATTTAGAGGCATCAAGGGAGGCATCATGGGAGGTAGTAGCCTTGATGGAGAGGATAGAAGCCAGGGGGAATATGCTAGAGTGGGGGCTGGCTGGCCAGGGCATGACGATAGAGGACAACCATAATGCCTTGATGGGAAGGGCGGGTTTGGTTTTTATGAGCCCTGTCTATGGCAAGGTCAAGTGAGTAAAGTAGAAAGCGGGGAGTTCTTAGAAGGGTGGCACCACGAAGGTGATTGACGAAGCTTAACTAGAAGCTATACAGCTTCTGGTCTGGATCATCACAAGTGATGAATTGCATCACAGGTACAATGGCTTCATCCAAAGGTTCGGGTAGGTCAGTCCTAAACAAGATAGACTTGTCCTAATTATGCTTCGAGAAGCGAGAGAGCTCCTCCTTCCAATTATGTTTATCATGGCGAATGAACCTCCCCTTCTCCTCGTGATGCAAACCAGTGACCTCGAACAAAAATTCTCTAGTAACTTTGAAGTGCAATCCTTTCATCTGGAACTCACCCTTGTTCCAATTATCCAAGAAACCCTAAGTGATCTCCTCATCAGGCCCAACAAATTTATGGAGAAAAATTGGTATACTACTAAGCGTCAGAGAAGACCAAAGAAGACTTGCTTAGAGAGAGGGTCGAGGGCTCGACGAAGATGGTTTTGGGAGAAGATATGGCAGGCTCATAGGTCAACCAAGGCAAAAAGTGATGGAAGGGGGCAAAACCAAAAGGGGAATTCGCTCGCTAGGAAAGGATGGGGGGAAAGGGGTAAGAGGGAATGGAGGCGACAGGGCTCAAAGGAAGATAAAGGTGAATGGAGGAAGCCAAAGAGGTAGTGATCATGTGCATGCATCAAGAGTCGGTACCTTGGGCGAGGGGAGACATGAGTGGAGTGAGACGGGGCCAGTGAGATGAGTGGCAGGCATGGTAGTTAAGGGGTGGGGGCCTGTGGATGAGCTCCACATGGTGCATCATCTGAGGTGGCTCTATGGGTTAGCCTCGCATGAGTGGTTGCCACACCCGTGAAGCCAAGTAATAAAGATCAAATGACACTAAGCCAGTGGTAAGGCACTCATCTTGAGGTGGCATGAGCCCAAACGTGGATCTGATAATGAGGTTAGCTAGGATGCATCCTACATGGATTGGTTTCAAGCTGCCTCGAACATGGATGCTGGGGAAGAAGATACCTGGAACCGTAGGCTACCAAATGTTCATACTGATATGACCATAGTCAGGGAGACTGTAGGAAACTACCACCATAAAGGAATTTGCAAAAAAATTAATGGCTTGCATGCGATTGGGGCAGGTGTGGCACTAAGTCACTAAGGCCCACAAATAGGGGAGTCTATATGTGAGGAGTATCATCAGGACTAGGTAAGTCTTACGATGTTGCTTGCACTAGCTCAACAGGAAAGTCCTTGGTCTAGATGTTGAGCCCTTCCAAAGAGGCTACTAGATGCACCACGAGATGGCACCCTGGTTGAGGGTGACCTTGATGATGTTGAGGGAGTCGCCCTTGATGATCACTTTGCTAAGGGCCTCCTGGAGGGTGAGTAACCCATAAAGTAGCACCACAAATTTTATAAATTTGTTGGTTTACGAACCAAAAAACTTAGTGTATGCCAATATCAGGTCCCATTATGGTTTTGGATGGCCCCATCAGCTCTAGAGGGACCGAGATTGCCCTTGGAGGCTCTGTCAAAGTTGATTATGACCCACCTGGGAGGAGGGGCTGTCCACCTTGTCGCGGCTCTTGGAGAGGGGACAAGAGGGCCAGGGGGGAACTTGGACTCCGAGGGAGGTGAGGAGGGTAAACTCACTCACCTTCCAAGGAGGACTGCCTAGGGGAGGGAACGAGAGTTCTATAGGGCGAAGGCCACCGATTTGGCAACCATCAACTGGGGGAATCATGTCGGGGAAGAGAAGGCTCTACCGTTGTGCTCAAGTGAGATCTACTATAGTAGGTGGGTAAGACATACTACCTAGAGGGAGCGAATGGTGGGGTGGGTTGGGCCACTAGGAAAAAATATTGATGATGGAGTTGGGGGAAACCCACTAAATGGAAAATAGGGTGAGGAGGTGATTGAGGGCCTCGAAGGAGAAAGGACCCACTGACAAGGGAGTCTAGATGTGAGTGTTGAGCAAGGTGCAACAACAATATTGTCATTGTTGTCAACACAGTTAGACATATTGGTTGATGTAGTGGATAGGAGTTAAGAGGTTCTTTAGAGTATGTATAGTGATTTTCCAAAAGATCAAAGTGGCCCATATGCTAAAAATCAAAAGAAAATCACAAGGAAGAAAACTGTCGTGATATCGTGACATGTTGAGCAAGAAAGAAAAACTGTAGCGATATCGCGACATGTTGAGCAAGAAAGAAAAACTGTCATGATTTCGTGACATGTTCGAAGAGAAAGCACAAGCAAGATAAACTATCATGATTTTGCGACATGTTCGAAGAGAAAGCACAAGTAGAAAAAGTGTCACGATTTCGTGACATGTTGGAAGAGAAAAAGGCAAGTAGAAAAATTGTCACGATTTTGGGACATATTGCAAGAGAGATAGTATGGAAAAAAAAGTGTCGCGATTTCGTGACATGTTGGAAGAGAAAAAGGCAAGTAGAAAAAGTGTCATGATTTCGTGACATATTGCAAGAGAGATAGTACGGAAGAAAAAGTGTCGCAATTTTGTGACATATTGCAAGAGAGTGTTTCCAAATTACATCCTCACCCCTCACTTGTGCTTACATCCTTGATCTCTCTTTTGGAAGGGAGGTTATTAGGTGAATATTGGAAGCATAATCCGGACCCAAAACCCAAAAATTTTGCCACAATACCCCACCCAATTTGATTACACAACCCCCCAAGATTTTTTAGACCCATCCCAAGTGGATTGGTGCCAAAACCAAGCCCCAAATGGCGGGCGTCCTGCCCCCGGGCGACCCCCGCACTATTGCAGTCCTAATTGCCCCACCCTGGAGCGATTAGAAATTTGTAGTAGATTTCCTTACTGTTCATTTTTCATTTTATTTTATGTCTTTCATATATGCTGCCATTCATATTTCATGATATTCTGATGAGTTTTGACTATGTTTTCATTGTTTTTCGCTTTCACTAACATACAGGGAGCATTTTTTGATACAGGATGATCAGGGTCGAATATCCAAAATCCGACCTTCTGGGTCATCTCAAAATACCCCATTTTGCCTAAAACCAACTTTGTAGGTGTTTTGGAGGCCTCTAGATGGTACATTTAGGAGGTTTCTTTCTGACATTTTATGACAGTCCTAATCATCCCACCTCGGAGCGATTAGAAATCTATAATAGATTTCTTGATTGTTCCTTTTGTAGTGTGTTCCTAATAGTTTTTACATGCTTCTGTCCAAATTTCATTTTATTCTAACATGTTTTTATCACCGTGTTAATTGTTTCATGCATTCATTAATCGAAGGCCTTGGGGATTGCATATTTCCCTCCATCCGTAGGTGCTATTAAATGTTTGATGTTTCTCTGAACACAAGATATCAACACCAAAGGGGTAGCAAGTAACTACAGACACATTCATGCAAGCGACGATGACGTTTGGCCCACCCATTTCAAATGTGGGCATGTGGAAGATCTCGAAGGGAAGCGTACCATCCGTGGTGTAACAAAACTATATCTAACGCTCCTGGATCATAAAAAGGAAGGAGACATATTTTAACCTAGTATTAAATCAAACTTAATAAAAATAAGGGTTGCACTTTACATTTGCTTTATATCTCATTTCAGTTCATATGTTTTCCCTTTTTCATGCACTTTAGTCCTTCTTCTTCATTCATAGGACTTAGCGTTTCGCATGCTTTTATTTGCACCACACCTGGTACGACTACGGGCTTCCATATCCTCATGCTTTCAAATGGGTATCATAAGCACTAATGTAAATGAAAGCTTATGGTTTCACATTAAATATTAGAAAATGCCTTATGAAAGTTGGAAGAAACTAAAGAACTTATTTGGAAAAGCAGATCAAATAAGATCAATGCAGCTAGAGGCAGAATTAACAGCTTTATCTCCTGAAGAATTTAGCAATATTGTTGACTTTCTCACCAAATTTAAGTCCTTACTCAATTTAAATGTAGTGGTAAGGATAAAAAATATAAAGAATGCATCTATCTAATTCTTTCTAAATTAATGGTGTATTTCAGATATTCTCAACCACATTTATATCTATAAAATATGCTCTTGGTGCAAGTTTCAAAATGCCCCCCTTAGAAGAATTCTATGAGAGACTAACTAGAGAAGAAATAAAACTTACAAAGTATGAGATCTATTCCTCTTCCTCTAAAACCTTAGTAGCATCTACCTCCACTAAAAAAAATTTCAAAAAGAAAGAAAGAAGTCCCATAACTTGTACTCACTGTAAAATGAATGGTCATTTTGCAAACAAATGTTGGAAAATATTACAACTAGAGATAGCTATGAAGGATCAAAATATAGATAGTAAAAAGCAAATAGGAAAATCCCTAAATGTCCAATGGAATATCACCAATACTTCATCTAATTACTAGGTCCTAGATTCTGGAGCAACTCATCACATGAATGCTTCAGATGAGTCATTCTCTTCTATATCCTCAAGTTCAACATGTAGCATAGAATTTTGTGACTCCTCCTTTATCCCATTAAAATAAAAGGGTGACATATCCATTGATGGTGTTTCTATCAATAATGTTATCTATATTCCAAGCATTGCAACATATATCCTCTCTGTCTATCAAATTTGTAATTTTGTAAAGGGGAAAGTTGTTCTCTTCTCTCCAGCAGGAGTTGAAATAAGAAACTTTCAATATCCCCACTCTCTTATAGCTAAAGGAGATATTGATCACAACACTTGCCTATTTCACTTCAAATGATTCAAAAATCTAGAAGGGGCATCCTATTTTGTGGCTCATGGAGATATTGAAAGCAACATTTGGCATGAAAGGTTTGGTCATCTTAGTTATAACTACCTAAAGGAATTGAACACCCATGAAATGGTAACAGGTTTACCTCAAGTCTCTTCTATTGATGGAATATGTCCTGGATGTGCTCTTGGAAAGAAACATCAAGATCCTTTCCACCCAAGTGGTTCTCTAAAAGCCTCACCCCCTCTAGAGTTAATCCATAGTGACTTAATGTTTTCCTAGAGCCTTCTTTCAAAGGACAAAAATATGCTTTAACCTTTATTTATGACTTTTCTAGAAGAACTTGGGTCTGCTTCCTAAAATACAAAAGTGATGTTCTATCCCACTTCAAAATCTTTAAAACCTTAGTTGAAAATCAAACCTCTTGCAACATCAAGAAAATTCACACAGATAATGGGGGAATATTACAGTAATGAGTTCTCAATATTTCTATCAAGTCATAGCATCATTCATCAACATTCTATATCCTATAATCCATAGCAAAATGGTATTGCAGAGAGGAAAAATGAACATTGAAGGAAATGGCAAACTACATGCTCCATTCAAGAGATCTTTCAAAAAAAAATTGGGCAGAAGCCAGAATCTATTAACTGTGCAAACTATATTCAAAACAACACACCTCATAAATATCTTGACCATTTAACTCCTAAAGAAGCATGGACTAGCTCAAAATTGGATGTCTCCTTCAAGATTTTTGGGTGTACTACTTGGGCGCACATCCCAAAGAAGAAAATAAAGACTATATAAGAAAAGCAAAAAGCTCATCTTTGTTGGTTATTGTGAGGAAATGAAAGCATACAGGCTCCTTGATCCCACAACTCATGAGGTCTTTTTTCATAGGAATGTCCAATTTGATGAAACATTTCCTTTGAGCGATTCTCAACCATCTTCTTCCTCTATTGAGCCTTCTCCTATAGTAGAACCTCAATATAATGAAGAACCAAATTTAGAGATTAATTTAGACATTGATGAAAAATATGAGTAACCTATAACTCCAACTCAAAGTATTTCCACTCCTTCTACTCCTTCCACTGTGCCAAAATGGGCCCACACAATTGTTAAAGAAGCTACTCCTTACATTCAAAATCTTCCATCATCCAGATTAACCAACTCCATAGGCACTGGTCTTGTTTTTCAATCTATTTCCTTTGATCCTCAATCGTTCAAATAAACCATTGGTATTAAATAATGGGATGTTGCCATGGAAAACAAAACTTGGGATTTAGTTCCCCTACCTGAAGGAAGGAAATTAGTTCATTGTAAATGGATTTATAGAATAAAATATGGACCTAATGGAGAAATTAACAAACACAAATCTTGCCTAGTAGCGAAAGGTTTCTCTCAAATTGAAGGAATTGATTATGCTAAAACCTTTGCACTAGTTGCCAAAATGGATTTTGTTAGACTGGTTCTTGCTCTGGCTACTTCCCAAAAGTGGCTTGTCTTTCAAATGGATGTAAAAAGTGCTTTCTTACATGGGGACTTAAAGGAAGAGATATTTATGGAACAACATGTTGGTTTTACTCAAGACTCCTCTCTTGTTTGTAGGCTAAATAAATATCTCTATGCCCTCAAACAAGCTCCTAGAGCTTGGTATGGAAAATGGACTTCTTCCTTCTTTCCTCAAGTTTTTCTCATTGTGATTCTGATAACATAGTCTACATTGGAAGAGATGAAGGAAAAATCACCATACTTGTTCTATATGTTGATGATCTACTACTCACTGGTAGTGACTTCACTCACATTCAGACTGCAAAAGACTTCCTCTCTAAAAAATTTAATATTTTTTATCTGAGTCTAGGTCATTACTTCCTTGGGATCCAAATAAATCAAGGAGATGCAATAATTTCATTCTATCAACAAAAATACACTCTAGATATTCTTCAAAGGTTTCAAATGATAGATTGCAAACCTTCTCCTACACCTTTTTAATTTGGAATCAATCTAAGTACTTCTTGCACATTCCCTCTATGTGATGCATACCATAAAATTATAGGGAGTCTGTTATACCTTACTCATACTCGTCTAGATATCTCATACGTTGTTGGCTTATTATCCAGATTCTTACATCAAACTCATTTCGGTCACTAGCAAGCAACAAAAAGAATCCTCCACTACTTGCAAGGAACTACTCACTTTGGGATCTTATATGAGGGAAAATCCATGGATATCATTGGCTACACGGGTTCATATTGGGAAGGTTCAGTAGAAGACATACGTTCAACTTCTGGCTATGTCATTTGTCTTGATTATTCATAAATTGCTTGGTTATGTATAAAACAACAAGCAATGGACTTATCATACACATAAGCATAATACAGAGCAACAATTTTAGCAAGTTATGAAGCTCTTTGGCTTCATCATATTCTAAGAGAATTTGGGTTTTCCTATAACAAACCTATTACTCTTTGGTGTGACAATCAGAGCACCATTCATATTGCACACAATCCAGTTGAGCATCAATGCATCAAGTGCATTGAGATACACATGCACTTCATTCAATAGCATATTCAGAATGGGGACATATACTTGGACTATATTACAACTAAAAATCAAGTTGCAGATATCTTCACCAAGACATTTCCTTCGCGTTACATACAATTGCAAGAGAAACTTGGTGTATTAAAGCTACATTGAAATAAAGGTCTTTTAACCTCTTCTTTTATTATTGTATTCTTTGGAGGATGGTTTTTACCATGTGGTATTTTCACCATCTCTCATATAAATTGTAAATGAATACCTGATCAGGCCATGTTGTCGAGACTCAGTTTGTTTTATGTTATTAAGGATAATATTTGCCATCCAAAGACATACCTCTTTACTTCATAGCAGATGGTTTTCCCATGTGGTTTTTTTACCATCTCTAATATAAATTGTAAATGAGTACCTCATTAGTCCATGTTGTCGGGACTCATTTTTTTTGTATTAAGAGGACAATCTTCGCAAACCAAAGACAAACCTCTTCCTTTTTCTTTTTTGGCAGATGGTTTTTCCCATAGGGTTTTTACCATCTCTTTAGAAAAGAAAACATTGTACATGAGTACCTCATCAGGCTCTGTTGTCGGAACTCATTTGCACAATACACCCCTAGTATCACTTAAGGGAGGTGTTAGAATAAGCAATTATTCTCGTTAAGTTGTACTAGGATATACTTACTTGAGTTTCCACTCCTTCATGAGTCAAGTGATCTCAGTTATAGTCTACATCAGATTTGATGAGTTATAGTCAATGATCAACTTTATTATTTATACAAAGTTGATCCATAGAATAATCAATTAGTTCTATTTTGTTTCTTCAAATCTTATAATGATGTGCAACTCTACTCTTGGGAAATTCTAACAATATTGTTGATGGTGGTTGTTTTGCAGGTATAAGTATTTGAAGAGTGAAATAGAAAATGATGATGGTGTGAAATATCACCATGGTGGGGTATTTATATTAGTAAAGAAGAAAGAAATCCTACTAAGTAAAACACTCACCAATAGTTTATGGATACATGAAATCTCAAATAGATGTATTTTTTTAGGAGTAGATATTATATCATAAATGAATGCTTGTATATAAAAATTCTCTAACGAAAAAGAAAGTACAACAAGTATGAAAGCTATTCTTAACAAGTATATGACAATATTTCATTGTCATCTTATAAGAAGGAATGTTGAAGGTATATAAATATGGATGTATGTTTGTATGTTATTTTTTTTATATATTTAATTTATGCTTTTATACAATAAATATAAAAATAAAATAAAATATATAATAAATAAATATTAATAAATAATGTAAATTAACAATGTTGCTTATACGTGTAACTAATAAGAACGAAATAATATTAATTATTTTAAAAATAAATGACCAGCTTTCGAACGAGGTGGTCGAAGGTATGGAAACATAGAAGACACCTCCTTGTCTTATAAATCCCCTTTGAAATTAGAAGAAGGGAGACATTTTTACTAGAGAGAAATAAGGAGGAAGAAAAGTGAGCAGATTTGGTTTCAAAAAATACATCAGGTTGGTTCGCATCTATCTGAAAGGTTCATTTTTACCTATCTGTGTTTGTCCATGTAAATGAGATGCTTGAATTTAATTATTAATATCTTTTATTTTAAAAGAAAAATTAGAGAGAACAATAGCTGTATATTTCTTTGTAGATTAATATTATTCCAACTGGGTTTTCTGGTTTGAATTTGTTTAACTTCGAATAAGTTTCTACTATCTTCCTTACAACAATTCCTTCTACAATATTTCACTATAACTGCACATCCTTTGATTTCTCAGATTCAGTAGAACAAGCCTGTAATAAATTAGAATTTAACTATGCTAGTGAAACCTTTGATTTGCTATAAAAGAAACCATGGTAGTCACAAGATAAAATTATTTGAAATGGGTTAATCAATACACGAGATAAGACTGTGTTAAAAAGTCATTCAAACTCTCATATTAAAACAAGACCGTGTCAAATTTTCTTACTAAAATAATACGTAGGCTAATTTCAATTTAGCTTAGTGCTTCGCTGAAATTAATAAATGAATGTTGTAGGTTCAATTGAATGGCTTAACTAATACATGAGTTTAATAAAGTGATGTATTGTTGCAGATACTAAAGAGAAGATATTTTGATTTGCTAATAATACTTGGATTTTGAGATGCACTGTTTAAAATGGAGTTATAGGTGAGATAAAGATTAATTTATCTCGTACTAATGGATGATATTTTACTTTCTCGATGGACAAATATTAAATAAATGATGTAAAGACTTTGTTGCTCATAGTTGATATTCTTTGTATACCCAAAATAGACATTCAATAGAAAATGTATAAATTAAATAAATAAGATTTATCTTGAGCCGTTCTGACCTCGAATTCAAGCAAGAGTCTGGTTTTTTTATACCCAAAAATAGACATTCAATAGAAAATGTATAAATTAAATAAATAAGATGCATCTTGAGATGTTCTGACCTCGAACCCAAGCAAGAGTCCGGTTCACTAGTGAAGCCAACAAAACTTGATTGTGTAAAATGAAGGTGTTTATTTTTGAGTTTTATTTAAATGAAAATGTATTTACATTAGTAATGGTTTGGTCTAACAAAATTACGTTATGTCTAATGAAAAAAATCTTATATCATACCTTTTGTGATTCATTGAATTGCATTCTCACTTTTCATTGCTTAATAGTTTATTCCAGATTTTTGCTTGAACGTTCTTGTGGAATCAGAAATATTAATGACATAATGAGAGGTTAGGTACCTTCGCAATGCTAAATTTCTATGAGGAATCATTCTTTTAAAGTGTGATTATAGCAAAGTAAATGTGCAACTCCTTGTTATTTAACTAAATTTAGTGATTTTTTATATTTGATTTCATGCATCCTTTAAAAAATAAAAAGAATCTACACGGTCATATTGATTTTGTAATGCTTCTTCACAGATGCATCCTTTAATTACCCACTACTCGTTGTTATATGGAGGTAATAATTATGACTCGAGAATGATCATTTCCTAACTCGATAGGTCAATATAAGTAGATAACGAAGAATGATATAGGACGTCTTCTCAAGATCATTGTACAAGTAGTGTAGTGATGAATCCTTGTGCAACTTATGATTAGGAGTAATCTAGCATGATAAAAATAGCTAGACTAATCCACGATAGTTGGTATGGTACAACTAGTTGTTAATCACTTGTTTTTGTTTTCTTCATTATTCCCCATTTTTATTATCTCTTTAGCGATGTGTTGGAAAAGTGCTCTTCCTCTAACTAGTTTGGTTCCCATGATCTCTATATCATATTCTAAAATTTTGGTAATGAATTGAGCCCTTTTCTCATTCATTTCTCCACTCATTATATATTATCCAATGCTACAATTTATAACAAAAGTAGTGATTCTATTGTTGGAGATCATGTATCTAAAATGCTTTAGTCCCCTTCTTAAGGCATACACACATTTCTTCACAAAATTATATTCTTTGAGGGTTTGGCTAAAAAATACCACCAGACACTCATGTTGGTTTTTATCCTTTTGTATGGTTAGTGCCACTATACTAAGCTCTCCTCCATATGCATAAATGATAAAATATTTATTGAAATATGGATTTATGAGCACTTAAGCATCTATAATAGCTTATTTTATTTTTTGGAAAGCCTCATTTTCTTCCTTCATCCATATAAAGGAATATTCCTTTTCTAATAGGAGTATCATGGGTTGACTATTGTTGTAAAATTAGACATAAAATTTCTATCAAAATTGATTTATCCAAAAAAGAATGCAACCCTTTCTTATACCTTGGTAATAAAATATTCATAATTGCTTTAGTTATATCAAGATATATAACAATACCAAATTTAGATACCACATATCCCAGTAATTTTCCTTATGACACAAAAAAATACATTCCTTTGGGTTTAAACATACCCCAAATTCGTGGAATCATTGGAATTTTTTTTTGAGGTGTTCCAAATGCTCTTACTTCATTGATAATATTGTAAGGTAATCCAAATACTTTAGCATTATTTTATTTATTAGATCATGAATGGCAATATCCATGGCTCTTTAGAATGCTCCTCTAATATTAGACAACCTAATTGGTAACTTTTCCTACCTTTAATGTCTTTCTAGGTGACACTTCTATTTCTTGATAATCTTGTTTTTATGATAAACCCCTTCCTTCCATTGAATTTGTCATTTAGGCTAAAAAGAGATTCTACGATGATCAATAATTTTACCATTTTATTTGAACTTAATTGGATAAATTTATCTTCATATATCTCCTTTATTATAGGGGTCATTTCTTTGAAAAAATTGTTTATCTATTGTAGGAATCAAATGATCTACTATTTATTTTTAAATCCCTACCAATTTTTTTGGTTGTTAGGTACTACTGGCCTTACTATCATCTCTATAAGTTAAGATTTTTTTTATAGTTTATTAACTAGATTAAATTGTGAACTAACAATTACCATTCTATTCACATTTGCATTTTATTCTCATGAAATCACTTCTATATTGATTGCATCAAAATACTCCATCAAATTATAATTTTTTTTTATAAGATCTCATCAACCTATTTTTGGCTACCCATTGCATTTTAACTTGTTTAACAATTAATTTGACATCACCAAAAAATTGAAGCATATTGATTCCTCTTCCTTTTCCTATTTGAAGTCGAAGAGTTAGGGCTTCATAATTTGTTATGTTATTAGAACATTTGAATTTCACCCTATATGCTTGAAAATATTTTTTCTATGCTGGAGACACAAGACATATTCTTGCCCCTGTTGCTATCCTAATTTTAGCACCATTAGTGTAATATTTTGCTTTTGTATATATGTACATGGGATCCTGTATCTAATTTTTAGTATTTTTGGTACACCCATTATTGTGTACATGTATGTTCTTTATGATATTTTACCTAAATATTGGGTTTTATTAAGTGTAAACATGTGTAGAGGTTTACATCTATTTTTAAATTGAGTCATTAGTTTGAATCTCCTATGGGACCCATCTTCTTATACATGTGTGTAACAAGTAAATCTTGATTGTACTTCATTGTGTTAAGGATAAGAAGTGTTCATCACTGGCATATAGCATCTAACCTAATTTTTGTAGGAAGACCTTAGTGGTACCCTTTTTCCTTGATTGAATAACTGATACCTTGAGTATCACATCCTAACAAGGAGACAACCTTGTAAAAACTCTCGAAGCCCCATGATTGAGATGAACCCCATGCTCATGGCTATGACTCACTATGTTGCTCCATGTAAATATGATTATCTAGGTCAAGGACAATCGAAGATGACAACAAGAACAAAAGAATATAAAATTTTAGAAAATAATAATTATTTTTTAAGCTTAATACATATGTTATAATTAAATTATGTAATTTTAAATAAATTTTATGTATATTTTTTTCTTCTATTTTGAGTGTCCATGAGACTATGAATCTATAAATATCCAATTCCATATTGGAATCTGTAGACACCAAAATAGCACCATTCGATTAAGTGACTACAAACACTGATCACATTGATATACACGACTTTTAGGGCAGCCCTTAGAGGTCAAATAGTGGTCTTAACCACTCGCACGACAGATTCGAAAGATCGAAAAATGAGCAGAGCAAAGTCGGTCGTTCTAGAGCCTTTAACAAACTTCTTAGCCTTCTTCAAAGCCTTTATCCGCGCCAAGCCTTTTGTCAAAAACCAAAGCGGGCCCAAAGTGTCGCGATATCGCGACACTTTGGGCCCCGACCCAAAGCGGGCCCAAAGCGTCGCGATATCGCGACACTTTGGGCCCCGACCAAAAGTCGGCCCAAAGCGTCGCGATATCGCGACACTTTGGGCCCCGAGCCAAAGCCGGCCCAAAGCGTCGCGATATCGCGACACTTTGGGCCCCGAGCCGACACGTCACCAGTCAAAAGCATGCATTCAACTATCCAAAGAACGACCGCCACGTGGCACCCTCTACGTGTCCCTTCTCGAAGAAAACCCCGCGGGTCTGTAAAACGGTGGATTTTACGGCGAACATTAATTAGACGAGCGGTGTTAGCAGAATATCCGATCCGAGGCCACGCCTCATAACTGCGATCTGTCAGTGCGAGCCATGTCCCATAATGGCCCGATAAGGATCAAATCTGAGCGGCCCTTACGGATTTAGGGTTTCGAACATTAATGTTCTCAGAGGCCGAACCCTCTATAAATAAAACCGGCTCGATACGTAAGAAAGACTACGAAGTATTTTTCTGGAAACATAACGAAGTGCTGTTAAACTGAATATCCGACTGTATTCATCTGAACTTGCAATTCCGGCATTGGATTACCTTAATCCATCAATTCGACGACAACTCTTGCTTTAGAGATTTCGGGCCCATTCCCAGTGGGTTGGCGCCGAGATCAAGCTTTACCGGGTCGGCCCGCTTGGGGCATCCTACGCATTTCCTCGCATGCTTTGGTTAAAAGCGATATATGTTGTCTACAGGAGTTTTAAAATAGCTTATGTTTATGTTTTAAAATATATATCTTTCAAGTATATTGAAGCACAGTTCAAGTTTTAATGCTTTCAGAATACATGCTACCTTCAAATATGATTAAAACAGTCTATGATTCCATGATATATGCTGTTTTCGATTATGTATGCTGTTTTCCGTGAAAGTTGCGAGGTTACATAGAGTTGTTTTATTCACGTATTTGACCAACCTTTACATGTATTTCTCATGGATTTTAAAGTCAAAAGTTCTGTTTTCTTACGCAGGTGCTACTAACAGTTGATTGTTTCTTTGGACGCAGGAAGAACAGCAGCAACTGAAGACTCACTTACACCAGCGGCGGCAACACTCTCAGCCCGTCCGTTTCAAATGTGGGCATGCGGAAAGAGATCACCGTTCATCCGGTGTAACTGAGAATATTGCATTAAAGAGATTTATTGTAACCGGGCTGGAATCTTATTAATAAAAGGGGTTGTGCTCCTGTTCTTTTAATTTGATTGTATCCGTGTCATTTCACGTATAAATCTGGTTCTATTTTTATTACATCTGAACACTGTTTTCTTTATTCCGGAATCTCATGCTTTCAGTGGCGATCACGGTGGGACCGGTTCCCATATTTTTAAAAATCACAGAAGTTAATTAAACTTGTTGTGTCTTGTGCTTAACAGGTACTTCTTTTTAACCGGAGGTCAGAAACAGACAATTTCGGGCAGAAAGGAGGTAACGATTCTAGCCGTCCATATCATTTTCTGTTGCGAAGTTTCGGGTTATTTCGTTTACCGACATTTTAATTTCTTTTAATTATTACAGTAAGGTAGAAAAGTTTTTCTTAAAAATTTTCTTGCTTTATTTAATTATGTAGTTATCTGCGTAATTATTCATTTAATAATTAAATCTTTTTAATTATTAAAATAAGGTAGAGAAATTTTTCTTAAAGATTTTTCTTGCTTTATTTAATTATGTAGTTATCTGCGTAATTATTCATCTAAAAAAAAAAAAAAATTTTCTTTGCAATTTTTACTTGCTGTTTTCAGTTAGTATTATCTGTCTGGCATAGGGAAAGATTTCTTTTTCGGTTGCCTGTTTCAAATTTGCAAAGTAAAATGAATCCCACACACCACGTGGTACTTTAAACCAAGGCGTTGGTCGTAAAACCCCAACCCTTGAGCAAGACCAAAGGTGGATTCCATTATCACTTTGGCTTGAGATATTGCATCCATTACCTCGATCGCGATCGTTGCTAGACGTAAATCCCGACGAAAGCCGACCGAGTGTTGTCGGGGTGATTCCCATGCACGCGAGGATAAGTCTTCTATGGTAGGTGTCATAAACAGAGCGATTCCCCTTCCGTACCGCCTATGTTCCACGTACCATCTGCTCTCACGTACCTATAGTCTCCCTCACGTAAGGGCGGGTATATAGAGAGGTTGGTATATCGGTCCGACAATGGTATATTGAAGGGGCGACCATTTATGGGAGTCATATGAGCCAACATTATGCATTTAAACGTTCTTCCAAAATTGCAAAAACAAAACAAAACATCAAAATGCACTAAACCAGTTTAGGACACACTATCAATCCTTAAAAGAGATAATCACGGTTTTGCGTATGTGTGTGTTCATTTCTGCTTGGTGTACACAAAAATACAAATCATCATAAACGAGATAAAATCTGCTTAGATAGTAGAGAAGCAACACAATGGTGTACACCCGTAGCCAAGCCCAATCAAGGGCGGAAGCTGCAGAAGGTGCACAGAGGGAGGGCGCCAGTCGCCTTCGCTTTAACCCCAAGGATTTGGTCATACCACCTTGGCGGCCTGACACACAAGGCGGTCCCCTCCACACCTTAACAGATAAGGACTATGGGGGTACCCCTTCTAGGAGCACTCCTGTTCAACATAGCACTCAACACACATCCTCCCATGAGGGGTACATCCATAGGAGAGCTACCTTAGATGCTCGTTATGAGCGGTCACCGCGCGATGAAGCGCTGAGTCAACCTAGGGTTCGACGAGAGGAACCACATGGTTACATTATCCCTCTTTCAACCCCTCCAGTTGTCAGGACTGCAAGGACAAATTCAGAGCACAAGGCTCCTCAGGCAGGCCAAGCCAACTCCGTCCGCCAAATCGTGCTCACTTATGAAAGAGAGCATGAGGAAGATTCCTACCTTCCTCAAAAACAATACACATCGCGGGAGCAATACGCCTTCGCACCTGCTAGATATCATGGTCACACTCGAGGCCAGTGCCTCAGATAAATGCCGCTACCCCCATCAGAGAGAGATGGCCTCTAGAGATCTTGGATCACTACGACCAAGATAGATATGTCAGAGAGGCATCTAGGCCTTCTACACATGAGGCGACAAGACCAACTATCTTAGAGCTTGTCAAGCATTTCGCACGTCGGGTGCAACTCACGCAACGTGAGCGAGACCGACTATCGTTAGCGGAACTGTACCATATTAACGAAGAGCGCCTTCAGCGCCAGAAGGATGAGTTGTTCCAACACACTATGCAGGAACGGACTCCAACCCCTCACACACATAAGACAAAACATTATGAGAGGCACAAATCCGAACCTCTTGAGCAAAATAGGGTAGACCACATCGACCCGGCAGTCGCCGAAAAGTCGTCCGCCAAGCTCAAATAACGCAGGTTGAACAAGGTCGCCAGGAGTTAGAAAACTTATACATGCAGCGCAAAGCGGATAAGTTGCGCTATAAACTACCTGAGAAGGCGCCAACCCCTTGCATCCAAAGAGCACAACAGTATGAGGAGCACAACCCCCAGGTGCGAGACGAGTCTCTGCGACCTTATCAAGCATCACCCCCAATGCCTCCTAGACATGAGCAGGAGGCTACTCCTATAAACAATGACGAGTGCCTTCCTCGAGGAACCCACTCGGGTTTATGGGCCACCCTTAGAAAGTCACCAAGAAGCCTCTGAGGAATCAGAGCAAAGAGAAGAGCTGGATGAACTGCCCTACCAAGACATGGGGGTGCTATTCAGCTACCCCTCCATAGGTCCCCAGTTTCTCAACACGAACCAATCAAAGCGGAGGAGCTCAAATCTCCCGATCTATGCAAAGAGCTAGAGCACTTAGAGTTGGTGGAGACCAAGATTTTGGAGCTCCCAAGGCCCAACTTACATGAGGCTCTTTTCGAAGAGGATCAACCTCTAACTGTACTCACTGATGATGCAGTCCTCCATATCTCAGAATCTACAGATCCTGATGAGCTATACACATTGTTCGAAGCTTCTGAGGAATCAGAACAAGGAGAAGAGCTGGATGAACTGCCCTACCAAGACATGGGGGGTGCTATTCAGCTACCCCTCCATAGGTCCCCAGTTCCTCAACAAGAACAAACCAAAGAGGAGGAGCTCAAATCCCCTGATACATGCAAAACATTGGAGCACTTAGAGTCGCTAGAGACCAAGATTTTGGAGCTCCCAAGGCCCAACTTACATGAGGCTCTTTTCGAAGAGGATCAACCCTTGGTTGTAGGACTACCTGATGATGCAGTCCTCCATATCTCAGAATCTCCAGATTCTGATGAGCTATACACATTGTCCGAAGGTGAGGATGAAACAGAGATAGCCCACAACAATCACATACGGCAACATCGACATCCCGTAAATATCGATGAAGCATGTCAAATGATAAACATAATACTAGGGCATGAGTGGCGCATAGACCCAACCTACCAGCATCACATGTCCATCCCACTCCTTGGGGAAGGTCGTGAGCAACTTCCACCCAGAGATATCATAGCACCATCAGTGTCGAAGGCAGACCCTGTCTTCCTATCCGTGCATAAGGCCGATCCATTCGTGCCAATTCCTACGAGAGCCGGATCCGGTGCACAAAGATTGTCAAGCTGGGGGTACCTCTATTCCCTGAAGAGCAAGTGGATTACACCAAATGCTCCAAAGGTGTCCATCAACCCTTTGGTCAAGCCCAAAAGCTCCAAGGATTATCGCAATCTCTTGGTCACCCCAAAAGCTCCAAGGATTATCACAATCTCTTGGTCACCCCAAAAGCTCCAAGGATTATCGCAATCTCTTGGTCACCCCAAAAGCTCCAAGGATTATCGCAATCTCTTGGTCACCCCAAAAGCTCCAAGGATTATCGCAATCTCTTGGTCACCCCAAAATGCTCCAAGGATTATCACAATCGCTTGGTCAATCCCAAAATGCTCCAAGGATTATCGCAATCGCTTGGTCACCCCAAAATGCTCCAAGGATTCTTGCAATCGCTTGGTCAACCCAAAATGCTCCAAGGATTATCACAATCGCTTGGTCAATACCAAAATGCTCCAAGGATTATCACAATCGCTTGGTCAATCCCAAAAACGCTCCAAGGATTTCCACAATCACTTGGTCAAAAATCATGAAAATTCAAAAACAACAAAAATCACCAAAAACAACAAAAATTTGCATCTCATTTCTAGGCATATTCAAATTCATCAAATAGAGAATTCTTCTCGCAATTCATCTTCATATTCACCAAAATCAATCCATCAAAAATACAAAAATACATAGCTGCATCCAAGCATTGCATCCATACATTGCATATTCATGGTCGTACAGGTCAACGGCACCATAGGCTATCATGGTTCTACTAGTCCATCTTGTTCCACACTGTTCCATTTTACAAAAATAGCAAAAACACCATTCACTTTACCACACCAGAGTCAGTGGTCTCTTAATGTATCAAGAGTTTTTCGTGATTCAGTCATCATTTTGCTCTTTAGCAATGAAATGTATCAAGTCAAACAGATTTTACGAAGGTAGAGTTGCACTTGCAATACACCTTGTTACGTAACATCCCAACACAAATTAAAACACATAAAAATTCCCGAGTTGTGTGAACGAAGGATGAAACCTGCACAGTAATCCAGGTTACCATAAGCGAAACGGTTATCTTGCTCATCCCCCCGTGCGAATGACCCCAAGAATGCTCGAGAGTTGGCAAAAGGACAAGCGTCCTCCCTACCCAATTCCCTAAGAATCCCAAAGTTGCAAAACGTCAAAAATTTGCAAAATGTCAAAACTTCAAAATTTGACACCCTACAGTGCACATCTCAAAAAGCACAAAGAATAGTGATTATCGTCACTCCATATCCCTTGCTCAAGAGAAAAGAAAAACAAATCAAAATAAACAGTGATTATTATCACTATAACGAGCAAGTATCCCAATACAATTGAAAAAAAGAAGGGAGTTGACCTTGAATCCCTGGAACTCTCAGCATTCCGACAGGTCATGAGGCAAGCCTCAGTATCGGTTTGGTTGATAGCCTATCGGTCATTGGCGGTAAACTTCTCGCATGACGATATATCTGTCACATTAACTTGTGTACAGATCAATGTTTGCATGTGGATGAGCTAGCTTATGGTATCCTGGAGAACACCGCAGATTAATCTAACTACATACAACAAAGGAGTTAGTGGAGCTAATTAGGTGATCCTCGATACGAGTTCGGTTGAAAGCCCATCCGGCACTCGGCGGTATCCTGACAAATACCACATAAATGAACTCAATTGCACACACAGGGATGTGAAATAACTTGGTCAAAAACAAGTCCGATTCATACCTTGTTCAAAAGTCTTGTAAGATAAAGTACAGTCATGGCTAGTGAGTTAAAACTGTCTGAGTCTCAGAAAACCTTAGCTACATTTCTAAACCAACTGCGCTACTTTTCATCCTTGCAATACCATCAGAAAATACAAAAAGAAGAAACACCACATTTGTACATAGCAAAATAATGGAGTTCTAAAACAGTCTATGGTGCCATAACCAACTCTCACCAAGTCCATACATCCATTTCATTTCTGCATATCACATGCATTTGCATTCATCATGCATCCATCAAACTAAATCAACATACAACATTGGTAATTATCATACCATATGCATCCATCCATATCAAGTAGCATGCACCCATCAACATCAATCATTGTGCATAAAATCATGACATATACGTAAAGAAAGAAAATCAAAACAACAAAAACATCACAAAAATGCAACACAAAAAGAAGCAATAAGCATTGCCGGACACGAGTGCTCTTGCACTCAACCTCTTGGCATAGAAAATCGATGTCGGGGCTCAAATTCTCATTCTCCTACTTTCCTAAGAAGGCTATCATAGCTGGACCGCTCCACGGGAAGACGGGTTTTTGATGATTTCACCCCATTATGGCATCACCAAAAGGGTTAACACCCACCAAAAATAGGTCCAAATGTCGGGAAATTGCACGTGCTCAAATGGAAAAACATCTAAAGCCACCCTAACCTAAGTCATCTTGGGTCAAGCGACTCGTCGCTTTTCTCACGAAGGTCATTCCCTCATCGATTCGTCGCTTGAGGGGGTAGTCACACTTAGTCACCAATCAACAAGCACACACCCAATCAAGGCAATGACATGCATTCAAAGAATCATTGACAAAGACAATCACGCTCCTGCTTGGGGCAGCAAACAAGCAATCATCCAAATCGATCAAACACTTGGCATTCCCGAAGCATGAACACAAGGTTCCCCTGTGGATAAAAGGTTGCGCCCTTTGCCTAATCATGACTGATCAATGTCCAAGCTCAAGTCACACCTCACCAAAACAGGTTAACACTTGAAATCAAATTCCTTAGCTCGTCAGAAGCAAGGATTCAAGAATGCATGCCCTTTCCATACTTGGGGCATTAAAAGTTGGTTAGGTTACCAAGAAACCCTAATCATTAGTGCTTTGGTCGTATATTTTTGCTCAGCACTGCGTCACCCGCAGCGCTTCCCAAAAAGGGGCATCTGTAGACACCAAAACAGCACCATTTCGATTAAGTGATTACAAACATTGATCACATTGATATCACAACTTTTAGGGCAGCCCTTAGAGGTCAAATAGTGGTCTTAACCACTCGCACAGCAGTTCGGAAGATCGGAAAATGAGCAGAGCAAAGTCGGTCGTTCTAGAGCCTTTAACAAACTTCAAAGCCTTCTTAGCCTTCTTCTTAGCCTTATCCGCGCCAAGCCTTTTGTCAAAAACCAAGCGGGCCCAAAGTGTCGCGATATCGCGACACTTTGGGCCCCGACCCCAAGCGGGCCCAAAGTGTCGCGATATCGCGACACTTTGGGCCCCGACACAAAGCGGGCCCAAAGTGTCGCGATATCGCGACACTTTGGGCCCCGACCCAAAGCGGGCCCAAAGTGTCGCGATATCGCGACACTTTGGGCCCCGACCCAAAGCCGGCCCAAAGCGTCGCGATATCGCGACACTTTGGGCCCCGAGCCAAAGCCGGCCCAAAGCGTCGCGATATCGCGACACTTTGGGCCTCGAGCCGACACGTCACCAAAGTCAAAAGCATGCATTCAACCATCCAAGGAACGACCGCCACGTGGCACCTCTACGTGTCCCTTCTCGAAGAAAACCCCGCGGGTCTGTAAAACGGCGGATTTTACAGCGAACATTAATTAGACGAGCGGTTTTAAAAAAATATCCGATCCGAGGCCACGCCTCATAACTGCGATCTGTCAGTGCGAGCCATGTCCCATAATGGCCCGATAAGGATCAAATTCGAGCGGCCCTTACGGATTTAGGGTTTCGAACATTAATGTTCTCAGAGGCCGAACCCTCTATAAAAAACCGGCTCGATACGTAATAAGAGATTACGAAGTATTTTTCTGGAAACATAACGAAGTGCTGTTAAACTGAATATCCGACTGTATTCATCTGAACTTGCAATTCCGGCATTGGATTACCTTAATCCATCAATTCGACGACAACTCTTGCTTTAGAGATTTCGGGCCCATTCCCAGTGGGTTGGCGCCGAGATCAAGCTTTACCGGGTCGGCCCGCTTGGGGCATCCTACGCATTTCCTCGCATGCTTTGGTTAAAAGCGATATATGCTGTTTGCGGAAGTTTTAAAATAGCTTATGTTTATGTTTTAAAATATATATCTTTCAAGTATATTGAAGCACAGTTCAAGTTTTAATGCTTTCAGAATACATGCTACCTTCAAATATGATTAAAACAGTCTATGATTCCATGATATATGCTGTTTTCGATTATGTATGCTGTTTTTCGTGAAAGTTGCGAGGTTACATAGAGCTGTTTTATTCACGTATTTGACCAACCTTTACATGTATTTCTCATGGATTTTAAAGTCAAAAGTTCTGTTTTCTTACGCAGGTGCTACTAACAGTTGATTGTTTCTTTGGACGCAGGAAGAACAGCAGCAACTGAAGACTCACTTACACCAGTGGCGGCAACACTCTCAGCCCGTCCGTTTCAAATGTGGGCATGCGGAAAGAGATCACCGTTCATCCGGTGTAACTGAGAATATTGCATTAAAGAGATTTATTGTAACCGGGCTGGAATCTTATTAATAAAAGGGGTTGTGCTCCTGTTCTTTTAATTTGATTGTATCCGTGTCATTTCACGTATAAATCTGGTTCTATTTTTATTACATCTGAACACTGTTTTCTTTATTCCGGAATCTCATGCTTTCAGAATCTTGTGGTCTTTGGTAGGGAATATTATTGGTAGCAACTTAAGAAATTACACAGCTAAATTTAAGATAGGAACTATGTAAAAATTGAACAAGGCATTTGTATTTTTTCAAGAGAATTTTAACAAGTATTTGACTCCTTACTATGGGATCTCAAACATGGTCACCAACCATGAGTTTAGTAAAACCTCATATATATAGTTAAAAAACTACTTTGATCTCATACACATGTCTATATGTGTATACGCAATGGTTGGATGAGAGATGGAATACAAATATAAATAAAATCAATGTAAATCAATAAATATATCACTTTTATTTTGTATATAATAATAGAAAAATAAAATTCAATTAGTGAAAAATAAAATGGTTAGTTTAAGTCAAAGTACTCTATGTATATATGTGTGCATGTGTATAAAAAATACAAAGGTTCTTTTGAAGAATGAGAGGTGAAATACATCCAACAATGTGTTAGGCAAATGAACAAAGATCAAATTGATTCAATCAAATAAATAATACATCAAATGACTAGAATATCTCGGAGGTTACGAAACCAACCAAGACGGAATTATATATTGTTATAACAACATAACAATAACCTAAAAAATAATGAAATAATATAGCCATGCTAACATCCCCCCTTATTACATTATTTGGGTAATAGGATAACTACTAGCTATACTAACATCCCCCCTGATTACATCATTTAGCAATACAAAGAGAGCTGCAAAACAATTCAAATTTGACACGTGCAAGTGCCTTAGTGAAAATATCTACAACTTGAGCATCAATGGGAATGTACTGAAGCTAAATTTGGTGCTTTGGAACTTCGTCTCGAATGAAATGACATTGTGTGTCAATGTGCTTGGTTTTCTCATGATGTACTGGGTTCTTAACAAGGCTCAAAACACCTTGGTTATTGCAGAATAAGTGTATTGGATATTTTTATGGAAGACCCATACTTGTTAGAATGCGATGCAACCATATCACTTCGCACACAGCTTCACGTGCGATGCGATACTCTGCTTCTATAGATGAGATAGCAACCACCTGTTGCTTCTTGTTGTGCCAAGAGACAGGACAGGATCCAAGATGAAATATATATCCTGAAGTTGACTTACGATCATCATATTACCTGACATAGTCAAAGTCCGTGTATCCTTGCAAGAAGAATTTGTTATTCCTCTTGTATTCTAGGTCATATTCTATTGTGCCACAGACATAGTGAAGAACACATTTTGCTACTTTCTAGTGAGTAAACACAATATCTGGCCTAGTGTATATCAGATATATGAGACTCCCAATCAGTTGTCGATAGATAGTACCATCTACCTAAGGTGAATCATCATATCATGATAACTAAAGCCCAAATTCCATCGATGTTGCCATTGGCTTGCAATCAGTCATGCAATATTTTTCTAACAATGTCTTGGCATATTTTTTTGATAGACTTTGATGTAGTACTCCTTCTGGTACACTTCCAAACCAAGTTAGTAATGGAGAAGTCTGAGATCTGTCATATCAAAATATTTACACAAGTCTCTTTTGACAGTAGAGATCATAGTTTTTGAACTCCTTGTAATGAGCAAATCATCAACGTAGAGTACAAACAACACTATCTCATAACCTTGTTTCTTGAAATAAAGGTTTTCATCTGACTGACATCTCTTAAATCCATGCTATATGAGGTGATTATACATTTTTATATACCAAGATCGAGGAGCTTGTTTTAAACCATATAAGGATTTGACCAACTTGCACACTTTCTCGCTCTTGGACTTCCACTTCAAATCCTTCAAGGTTGAGTCATGTAGACTTCCTCTTGGATATCACCATTCAAAAAATCACTCTTGACATCCATTTGGTGAAATTTCCACCCATACTATGCTGCCATAGCACAAAGGACTCGAATATTGGTCATTCGAGCAGTAGGTGCAAAAGTTTCCTCGTAGTCAATGCCTTCCTTTTGGACATAGCCCTTTGCAACAATATGGGCCTTATGCTTATCAATTGTCCCATCTACCTTGTACTTGAATTTGTACAACAATTTGCAGCATATGGGCTTATTTTCGTGTGGCAAATTGATAAGATTCCAAGTTTTATTTTTCATCAAATACTTATACTTAGCATCCATAGTAGCCTTCCATTTTGGCTCACTAAGGGCATCTTGTACAGAAGTAGGTTCATGTTCATTCATTGAAGACATAAACACCCTATCATCATCTATATCCATATCCTCTATTTGTTTCTCTTTATCAACAGAAAGTTCCTCAAAATATTGACAAAGATCATCAACCCCAGTAGTCTCTACTGCTAGTTTTTGTTGTCAAGCCATGATACGAGTACAAGGTCCATCCAAAGTCAAATCTGGTGGAGTGGATAGTTTGGATTATCTAATTATATTTGTATACCATTTTGGATTCTTCTTCTGTGGCGATGAAGAAGATGAAGAAGTCGAAGGACCTCCAATATTTGGTGACGAAGGGGACTTCTCAACTTTACTTTCCACAATATCTAGGTATACATCTGATGTGCTTTGTGATATGAAAGCCTCATAAAAAAAATATCTCTACTGACATGAATCTTCTTGGTCAAGGGATATATCAAACGATAACCCTTAGAGTGCTCATCATAGCCAAGAAGAATACACGTCAATGTCTTCTCATCTAGCTTCTTCATTTTCTCTTTTGGTATGTGCATGAAAGCATTACACCTAAAAATACGTAGATGAGATATGGAGGGTTTTCAACCACTCCAAGCTTCTTATGGAGTCATTCCTTGTAGGACCTTTATGGGTGCCCAATTAAATAGGTATATTATTATTGTGACAGCTTCTGCCCAATATTTTTGCTCAAGACTAGCTCCTGTGAGCATGCAATGAACCATTTCCATGATGGAACGATTCCTCCTTTCAGCAATACCATTTTGCTGAGGATTATAAGCAGTAGTTAATTGTCTCTTGATCCCATGTGCAGTCAAGAATGCTAAAAATTATTTAGAGGTAAACTCCCCCCCTCGATCTGAGCGAAGGGTCTTTATATAAGTCCTTGACTCCTTCTCAATAGATTTCTTGAATTGCTACAAAAAATCAAATGCTTCAAATTTTAGATGAAGAAAGAACACCCACATTTTACGTGAGTAATCATCCATAAACAATTGAAAATACCTCTTCCCCCCACTACTGATGGGTGTGAAAGGACCACCCAGATTGGTGTGAATCAACTCCAGAGGTTTCTTTGCTCTTGTAGAGATTTTCTCAAAAGGTACTCTATGCTGATTTCCTACCAAGCAGTTAGAGCACACTAGCAAGATGGAAGAAGGGGAAGAAAGACCCTTTACCATCTCATACTTACTTAGCTCAAGTAAGGAGCCAAAACTAAGATGCCCATATCTCTTGTGCCATAGGGATGTTACCTCTTTTGAAGAGACTATCATGGCTACTTGTGGAGAAGAGATAGCATCTAAGGCAAATAAGCCATGATTATATGAAGCGATTGCAAAGTTCTTACCCCTCCTGGTAATAGAAAAACACTTCTTACCTTTATCAACACTAAATTTTACAAGCATATCCTTGTCCAGAATTTGTGACTGACAACAAATTGTTTGCCAATCTTTGGAACATATAGAAATTTTTCAATCTAACACTGGCCATTAGGAAGAGTGACTAAAATTGTACCTTCTCCCTGAACCTTATAGTTTTTATCATCGATTATAGTGATAGGTTTGCCCTCTTTGGCCTCAAAGGACTCAAACCATGATTTGTCATCAGTCATGTGCTTACTAGCGTCAGAATCGACATACCATACATTATCCACCTACTTGGAGGCTATGGTAGTCATGAGCACCTTGTGTGCCCACTCAAAATTTGAGTCAGATTCTTCAACAAAAACATTCACATTGGGTTTCTTGTTCTTGTTATGTGGTTTATTCTGGCATTTTTTTTTGGTTTCTTATTTTTATGCCAACATCTATTTGTATCATGACCTTGTCACAGATCTTGCAATATCTTTTAGTCTATTGAGTTTGTTGAGTTTATTTACCTTTTGAATCTTTTTGATAACTCCCTCCCTTTTGAAAATTACCCTTCTTCTTGGGTCCCTTCCTGTTGGTGTAGAGGGCGGTATTAGAAGAATCATCTCGCTGAAGTTGGTGGGCCTCCTCCTCTTGAAGCATATTGACCAATTCAACAAAGGTAACTTTCCATTGTGACACCTGAAGGGAAGTGATCAACACCCTATAATAATTAGGTAAAGATCTCAATACAATGAAGGTAAGAAGATTTTCATCAATTGGTTCTACCAAAGAATTCAACTTTGCTTTCAATTCAGACACTCTGTAAAGAAAGAGTTCAACTGTCTTTCCCTGTATGTAATTGAGATTGAAGAAATATAATGGTGGAATCATTCTTTCCTTCATATATAGTTTTAAGGGCATTCCATACCTCTTTACTATTTTGACAGTGAGCAATATGGGGTTGAACTTCATCAAAAACAACAAGCAAAATGGTAAACTTATATCTCCCAAAAAATTAATGGAGAACAAGCTTAGACGTCGTTGTGGTAGCTATATTAGGTGATGGATACAGTAGCGCAATCATGACAACATTACCTATAAGTGCTAGCTAGAGATATCACAAATATCAAATGTTGTAGTGCCATAAATTACACGAATGAGTTTTAATTATTTTGGGGACTTAAGGAGTGTATTTGATTTTAAATTTTAATGAAGTAGTGCAAAAAATGGAAAATGCAACATACAACATAAATGTGCCCATAGAAATAAACCACTATGTATCGGGCACTACCGAAAATTCACCTTTACAATAATGCCAAAATTACATGTTTTCAAAAAATTACTCTCTTTCCCCCCTTGATTTTTGAAAAAAAATAATGCTCCCCCCTTAAAAAATTTCCTCTTTAAAGCATCTTTTAAAAAAAAATTATAACTAAAGTTAATAAAAAAAATAATTATCTTCTATAGAAAAAAAATTATTAAAACAATAACCTTTTTAATCTATATAAGAAAAATAATTTATAATTTTAATTATTAACTTTAATAAAAAAATTAGAAAGAAATACTTAAGAAAATTTTTACCTTTGTTCGAGGGGGGGTCGGCGAGTTTTGACCCCATGACCTCAGGGCTCCCAGAGCCCTACCGCTCAACTCACTACCATGTGAGCCAACGTGTTGATATGACAAAGGATCGGGGTGCCTTCCTCTAAATAGAGGAGCCACAAGCCCAAATCTTGACGCAGTCACTCTACCACCTCGATCGCAGCTCGAGTGGCGCTCGGGCGGTGCTCATGCAGCGGCGCTCGGGCGGTGCTCGTGCAGTGGCGCTTGGGCTGTGTTTGGGTGGTGCTCAAGCGGAGCTCCGGTGGCAGCGGGGTGGCGAACGACAGAGCACAAAAAAATTTGGTTTTTTTCAATCAAAAACTCCTAAAACTGCTCGCTTCAGGTGCTTAGTGCTTTCAACCATCGATTTCAATCAACTCAACATCTAAAAAACTCAACAAATCATCAAAAAACACTTCCTCTCATAGTGTGTTTGATGCCCTCCAAAAAAACACGATTGTAGAATGAGATCTGATGATGAAAACAAATTCCAATCCAATCAAAAAAATGATTTTTGACGTCATTGACGGGTTGTTCGCAGACTACATAGGTGATAGAGTGTGCATTTGAATGACCAATATCCCACATTGATGGGACTTCGGGGTGTTAGGGTGTTTATAACACCCGATACTCCTCCTTAGAAGTATCTCCTCTCGGGGAGATGCTATCCCTAGAGGGTGCAGGCTATCCTCCCGCACAGTGTTGGTCGCCTTGTTGGCTGCCACGCACTGTGCCTAGCTTTGTTCGATCCGATCTTTGCCTTGCTTTGTCGTTTGATCCAATTTTTTACTTCCTTATTTTGACCTGTTGATCGATTTCGATTTCGTCCTTCACCCATGGCATACCTAGATGAGGATAGACTAAAGGTAACAGTCAAGTATTTGTTGGTTGGCTGTCCCAATTCGACGACACTTGGGGGTCATATTAATTTCATCTAAACAAAACTCTATATAATACATGGAAAACATGACCAAATGTTTATTACTTTGTTGATTAAGAATGTACTACATTGATACATATCTTCTTATATATCATATATCTAAATTATTTGTTAAATACAAATATATTTATTTCATTATATCATTCCTTTTAAATTTTTTAAAATATACATTCAAGGAAAAAGTTCTAAAGTCTAAATTTTCTATATCTAGTAAGTTATATTTCTAAACTTGAATAAAGCAAGTTTGTTCTTTATTAAAGTTAAATATAATACAACTGTATAATTTTGTGAATATTAAATATAATACACCTATATAATAAGTTGTAAAGTTTATTTTGTCTAAACTAATTATAAAATTGTGAATATTAAATATAATACACCTATATAATAAGTTGTAAAGTTTATTTTGTCTAAATTAATTATAAGTTTCGTAACAATTTTAAAAAACTTAATCAAATAATTCTAATACTAAAAAACAAAATTAATTTAAACTTAAAATAATATTTTAATAAAACTGATAATCTACCCTAATGATTTTTCACTAAATTTATTCTTAATAAATTTAAATATATAATATAATGCTATTTTCACTTGATAAACTTAAAACTATTATTGTATCTAAGATGTCTTTATTCACAATTCGGATGATCCTCATAATTTAAAATAAATAATTATAAGTTTACTCACTATAAATTTAAATTTATATTCTTGCTATTGTCACTTCGTCAAATTAAAAACTAATATTATAACTATGATGTCTTTACTCACTATCGGATGATGCTCATAAATTAAGATCAATAAATATGTGTTCACTCGGATGATCCTCATAATTTAGAATGAATAAATAAAAGTAAAAACAGAACTACAGCCGTCTATTGCAAGCCTTTGGTACCTTTATTCGATGGCTTCAACGACTATGCCGTCCAAAATGCGATTATTCTACTTCTAATTTGGTGGTGCAATTTGTCCAAGCTATGGGACTGTCCGCCGGCACAGCCATGAGGGCGTTGGTTTTTGTGAAATCACTTTTGATTCGATGAAGAATGCACGGCGATGTGATTAGTCTAATTTTAATTTGATGATGCAATTTGTCCAAGTCGACAAAGCCATTAGGCATTTTTTTTTGTGCCCGTTTAAAGTGGAATAATTTAAACTTAAAATAATAATCTAATGATCTACGATTTTTCACTAAATTTATTCTTAATAAATTTAATATAATGCTACCCTCACTAGAAACTATTATTATTTCTTTATTCACTGTTCGGATGATCCTCATAATTCTAATTTGAGGACTCTCCGCCGACAAAGCCATCAGGGCATTGGCTTTTGTGCACATTTTAAGCCATGAGGGCATTGGATTTACTACAATGCTACCCTCACTAGAAACTATTATTATTTCTTTATTCACTGTTCGGATGATCCTCATAATTCTAATTTGAGGACTCTCCGCCGACAAAGCCATCAGGGCATTGGCTTTTGTGCACATTTTAAGCCATGAGGGCATTGGATTTAATACAATGCTACCCTCACTAGAAACTATTATTATTTCTTTATTCACTGTTCGGATGATCCTCATAATTCTAATTTGATGACTCTCCGCCGACAAAGCCATGAGGGCATTGGCTTTTGTGCACATTTTAAGCTTACTTAATTTAGCGATTTAGGACAGTATAGTGTTTTTCTAGTGGCTTTTAATAATATTTTATGTTTTTTTCTCACTAATCTCCTCTTTTTTAGTGAGCTCGAAGAATTTCTCAGCTTTCAAATCACATTCGCTACCCATTAATATAGCTTTGGTGAATATGGATCTCTCTTGCTCGTAGATCCAGAAACATATATTATTTATTTTATGTTTTTTTTGGACTAATCTTCTCTTTTTTCAGCGAAGATCGAAAACTTTCTCAGCTTTCAAATCTGGATTCATCGCTACCTCTTGATGTAGCCTTGGAGAAATCAGATTCGCCGATGTCTCTTGATGTCTCGTGTGCGACCTTTCACTTGCAGATCTTTTGGTTCTTTATTATTTTTTTCTCTATATGTATATATATAGTTCTTCCCTCATATTGTCTTCTATCTTTTTCTTTAAGGACCCTTTTAGTGCCCACAAAGATAAAGAAGAAGTTGTAATCTCAATAAAATTCAATTTTTTTTAGGGGGTTGATAGGTACCTTTTTATTTTGCATCTATATATCGCTTTAAGGGGATTATGTTGTGTCCATCTTTGCCTCCTTTATAAATTCTCTCTCTACCTTCATTCAGTTTTTTTACAAATTTATTTAAAGGATATTTTAGTGAGGATAATTTATAATATATTAACTGTCTTAATAATTTTTTCTTTCTTTAAAATAATTTTAAAAATATTAATTTATCATTCATGTTCATTTCTTATAATATATGAGTGAAAATTATTTTTACCATTCCATTTTAAAAAAATGGGGATTTTTCGTCCATCAATTAAAAATTCTTTTCTTATAATAACTAGGCATTTCATTTAATTTTATTATAATCACCTATTACGAAATATTAAACTTCTAAATAACTAATAGTTTCCCTCATGTAAGGGCGAGTTATTCAAATTTCTAATATAAAGGTTTGGCTGATTATAAATTTAGAATTAAAAATAATTTAATCACCTACATACAAAGTATTGGACTTCTCAAATAACTTATAGTTTCCCTCACGTAAGGGCGGGTTATTTTGATTTCCAATATAAAGGTCTAGCTGATTATAAATTAACAACCTATGTTCCATGCATTTATTCTCTCTTACTTATAGTTTCCCTCTTGTAAGGGCGGGTATTTGAGAAATGATATATAGGCCAGGCAAATATTATACATTGGCCTATAAATTTTTTATCAAATCCCCTCATTTATTTATAGTTTCCCTCAAGTTAGGGCGGGTATTTTGAATATTTTTGGTATTACTTTTAAGGCTTTTGTTAAAAATCCATTACATTCAATAATTGAAGTTAAAGGGGGAAATATTGGTTTTCTTCAATTTTCCTTTGGAAAAATGAATACAATTGATCTTCTCACCCTTCATAACTATCACACTTGGAAACCCAAAATTTTAAATCTTATATCTCAAAAAGGGCTCACTCATTTTCTAGAAGAAAAGCAACCTGAGTTTGGGGAAGACTATGAAAAATTTGTTCATAAAGGAAAGATGTGTGAAATAATGGGTATTATAAGCACTAATGTTCATGAAAGCTTATGGTTTCATATGAAAGATTGTAAAACTCCTTATGAAATTTGGTAAAAATTAAAAAATTTGTTTGGGAAAGTAGATCAAATAAGATCAATGCAATTAGAGGTAGAATTAACAAATTTATCTCCTAAAGGCTTCAGTAATATTGTTGACTTTCTCACCAAATTCAAATAAGTCCTCACTCAATACAAAGGCAGTGGGAAGACTAAGAATGAAGAAGAATGCATAAATGGTGTACTTAAAATCTTTGCAACCACCTTTTTATCTACAAAAGATGCTCTTGGTGAAACCTGTAGACACCAAAACAGCACCAATCCGATTCTGTGACTGCAAACACTGATCGCTTTGGCAAACACAGCCCCCAGGGCAGCCCTCAGAGGTTAAACAGTGGTCTTAACCACTTTCATAGCAATTTTGTAAGGTCAAGAAGCAATTTGGCACACTTGGACACTTTGCTTAGTATTCGTCTCACCCAGGGACGAATTCAAAATAGAATTCGTCCCACCCCAGGACGAATTCAGAATCCGTCCCTGGGTGGGACGAATTCTAAGCTTAACGGGCAAAAAGACAAATGGTGCCAAGTGGCAGCCCAGAACAGTCAGTTAAGGACTCCTGCCTTGCACGCATGTGTAAGTGGACAGAGGGGCCGTTAGGAGACTGTTACAAAAAGCATTTATCAAAGCTCAAGTCAATGGAGGACTCCCCTCCCTCATGGGAAGACAAGGCCGCCACATGGCGCCTATGGCCAACACATGGCATTTGTGCTTCCCTCCCAAAAGAGACCCCTTGGGTCTATAAAAGGTGGGACTTTTCTCACCCAAAACATACGAAGTTGAAGGAGTTTTCAAGCAACGAAGTGCTTGCCGAATTGAAGACCCACTTGCATCCCTCTTGGTTCACCTTCCCACATCCACCAATCTCTTTTGCAAGGGAGGTTGTTGGGTGGCCTTTGAAAGCTCGAACCTTACCCAAATCCAACGCATGGACACCCGAACCTACCAATTCGCCGACCCCCAATCCTAAAAGGTTTTGGGCCCATCCCTGGTGGATTGGCTCCAAAATCGAGGGCCAACGGTGGGAGGCCCACTTGGGCACCCCCGCACCTCCCAAGTCCTATTTTTAGTTTTTGAGCATTTTAGATTATTTTTTAGATTGCATTATGTGTTACTAGGTCTGATTAGTCCATAGCTGCAATTTTGTAACTTTTGGTCAGATTCTAGGATGTTTTGTATTGCTTTGTCGTTTCGCTAACTTGCAGGTGTCAAGGTCAAATTCTCAAGGGTGGAGGCAAAATTGGGAAAATCCGACCATCTGGGTCGTCCCAAAATGGCCCCAATTACATAACCCCCTTGTTTGCAGGCATTTTGCAGGCCTCGAGATCCGACATTGGAGCAGCAACAGGTCGGTTTCTTCAACACAGAAGAATTCGTCCCACCCAGGGACGAATTACGATCGAGTCGTCCCGCCCGGGGACGAATTCCGATTGAAGGTGGATTGGCCAGCTGCCTCAGTGGCAGTGGCCTTCTGGTAACTTTTCTTACCTTCTGTCAAGTTTTGAAGCAATTTGGATTCACTGTATTCATTGTTTCAGGCAAATATTTACATGCATATTTCGTTAGTTTTAGAGAGCAAACGCTTTTCATTTGCAACAGGTGCTACTGACGTCTTGGTCATTTCTTTGTTCGCAGGAGAAGCAGCAGAGGCGAATAACTCATTGACATCAGCGGTGACATCATCTTGGCCCGCCCATTGCAATCGTGGGCACGCGGAAAGAGGAATCATTTAGTGATTGTAATCAAACTCTATTTGCGCTCCTAGCCCCTGAAAAGGGAGGAGACATCATTGTAACAGAGATCAAGGGATATTAATGAAAGGGCTGTGTTTTCTCTATTTGATTGTGTCTCTTCCAATGTGTTTCTTTTCCGTTTCGTGCAATTTACATTTCTAGGACTTAAGCTTACTTAATTTTGAATGCAATCGCACTTGGTGTTTCCTTTGACCGGAATCTCGTGCTTTCAGTGGCGATCACGGTGGGACCTGTTCCCTGGTTTTAAAAATCACAGAAACTGATTAAATTTTTGTGTTTTGTGCTTGACAGGTACATTTTTTTTGTTGCGGATCGCTATTCGTCTCTTACGGGGACGAATTCTTTCTCGCAATTCGTCGACTCACTGAGACGAATTCAAATTCATCTCTGGGAGGGATGAATTCTATTCTGCAATTCGTCTCCCAGAGGGACGAATTCCTGTTTGTGGATTTTCAGAGCAGAAATTCAGAAGCAACTGGAGCAGGCAGAGAAGAGGTAGGGATTTTTATCATCTCTGTTAAATTTTCTGTTTCCGTTTCGTTTCTTTAATTGTTTTCATTTAATCCTGCATTGCATTAGGAAAAGTCATGTATGCTAGTTTCATTTTTGTTGAATAAAACGAATCCCACACACATCACGAAACAATCTTAAACCAAGGAGCTGGTCGTAAGACCCCAACCCTTGATCAAGACCATTGGTGGATTTCATCACCACCTTGGCTTGATTTGCATCCATTTCCCGATTGTCAACTGTTGTTAGGCGTAAATCCCGACGAAGACGGACCGAGCGTAGCTGGGGTGATTCCCATGCGTGCGAGGATAAGTTTTCTATGGTAGGTGCCATTAACGGGACAACCCCCCTTCCGTATCGCCTACGTACCACGTACCTTCTGCTCTCACATACCTATAGTCTCCCTCTCGTAAGGGCGGGTATATAGAGAGGTTGGTATATCGGCTCTGGTTGGTATATTGAAGGGGCGACCTTTTTGGAGTTATAAGAGCCTACATGATGCATTTAAACGTTCTACAAAACCTACAAAAACAAAAACAAAACACCAAAATGCACTAAACCAGTCTAGGGCACACCAAGAATCCTTAAAAGAGATAATCACGATTTTGTGAATGTGTGTGTTTAATTCTATTTAGTGTAGACAAAAAAAATCATTAAAAACAAAGATAAAAATCTACGCATTTTGTCATTTTCTCCAAAAAGCTCCAAGGATTCCCGCAATCGCTTGGTCACTCCAAAATGCCCCAAAGGTGTCCATGAACCCTTTGGTCAACCCAAAATCACCCCAAATGTGCCCATAAGTGATGTAGGACCATCCAACAAAATATGGGAAATCTTGTATTTTTCTCTAAATTTTAGTGCATCTTGTCGGGGCCATAACTCCTCAACCGTAGCTCCGTTTGACACGAAATTTTACAGGGAGTTGGTTGGGATAATTTGGCCAGTTTTCGAGGCCAAATTCCATCATCTAGTGCCCCGAAATTAGGTTCTAAAATTGCGTGCCCAATTTTTTGCACTTTTTGAGCTGTTCGGATGTCAATATCTCCTAATGTATTTATATTTAGGACTTGAAACTTCATTTTTGTCTTATCTATTATAAGAGGGATGCGCACACCAATTTTGGGCCCCATCTGACTCATTTTCAATTTTAGGGCTTTTTAGAGAGACATCGTCATGGTGCTAACCCGTAGCCAAGCCCAATCACGGGCGAAGGCTATGGGGGGTGTCCCAGGAGGCACGAGTCACCTCTGTTACAATCCCAAGGATTTGGTCATACCACCTTGGCGACCTAACACACAATGCAGTCCCCTCCACACCTTAAAGGAAAGAGACTACAGGGACACCTCTTCGAGGAGCACTCCTGTTCAACATAGCACTCATCACACACCCTTCCATGAGGGGTACAGTCATAGGAGAGCTCCCTTAGATGATCGCTATGAGCGATCATCGCGCGATGAAGTGCTAGGTCAACATAGGGTTCGACGGGAGGAACCACATCATTACACTACCCGTCCTTCACCCCCTCTAGTTGTCAGGACTACAAAGACAAATCCAAAGCACAAGGCTCCTCAGGCGGGGCAGGCCAACTCCACCCGTTCCTTTTTCATTTATGAAAGAGAGCATGAGGAAGACCTCTACCTTCCTCGAGAGCAATATACAGTGCGAGAGCAATATGCCTCCGCACCTGCTATCTATCAAGAACACTCACTGAGGCCAAAGCCTCGAGGGAATGCTGTTACCCCCAATAGAGGGAGTTCGCCTATAGAGATATTGGATCACTACGACCGAGATAGATATCTAGAAGAGGCATCTAGGCCTTCTAGACATGAAGCAATGAGAGCTCCCTTAGATGCTCGCTATGAGCGGTCATCGCGTGATGAAGTGCTAAGTCAACATAGGGTTCGAAGGGAGGAACCACATGATTACATTATCCCTCCTTCACCCCCACTAGTTGTCAGGACTACAAAGACAAATCCAGAGCACAAGGCTCTTCGGGCAGGGCGAGATAGCTCCGTCCACCCCCTTTTCACTTATGAAAGAGAGCATGAGGAAGACATCTACCTTCCTCGAGAGCAATATACCGTGCGGGAGCAATACGCCTTCGCACCTGCTATCTATCAGGATCACTCACTGAGGCCAAAGCCCCGAGAGAATGCTGCTACCCCTAATAGAGGGATGTGTCCTATAGAGATCTTGGATCACTACGATCGAGATTTTTATCTAAGAGAGGCGTCTAGGCCTTCTAGACATGAGGCGGTGGGACCAACTATCATAGAATCTACCGAATATATCACACATCTCAAGCAACTCACGCAACTTGATCTCGAACGACTACCATTAGAGGAACCGTACCATATTAATGAAGAGCACCTTCAGCGCCAGAAGGATGAGCTGTTCCAACACACTATGCAAGAAAGGACTCCAACCCCTCACATGCATAAGACAAAATATTTTGAGTGGCACAACCCATGGGGGGAAGACAGGTCATCGCGACCTCATCAAATGCTACCCCCAACACCTCCTAGATAGGAGCGGGAGGCTACTCCCCTGATTCCTGAAGCACCACAAGAGAAGACTCCAACCCCTCACATGCATAAGACAAAATATTTTGAGTGGCACAACCCATGGGGGGAAGATAGGTCATCGCGACCTCATCAAAAGCTACCCCCAACACCTCCTAGACAGGAGCGGGAAGCTACTCTCCCGATTCCTGAAGCACCACCCCCGACGCCTCCTAGACATGAATGGGAGGCCGCTCCTATAACCAATGATGGGTGCCTTCCTCAGACATCCACCCAAGCTTATGAGCCACCCTTAGAAATTCATCAAGAAGCCTCTAAGGAATCAGAGCGTGAAGAAGAGCGGGATGAATTGCCCTACCAAGGCATGGGGGTGCCATCAGGCCACCCCTCCATAAGCCCCAAGTTCCTCAACAAGAACCAACCAAAGAGGAGGAGTTCAAATCTCCCAATACATGCAAAGCACTAGAGCACTTAGAGTTGGTAGAGGCCAAGATTTTGGAGCTCCCAAGGCCCAACTTACATAAGGCTCCTTTCAAAGAGGATCAACCTTTAACCATAGGGCTACCTGATGATGCAGTCATCCATGTCTCAGAATCTCCAGATTCGATGAGCTATACACATTGTCCGAAGGTGAGGATGAAACAGACATAGCCCATAGCAATCACATGCGATAGCATCGACATCCCATAAACATCGATGAAGCATGTCAACAAATAAACATAATACTAGGGCATGAGTGGCGTGTTAACCCACCGCAGTGGGACCAAGCGTTACATCCACAAATTTGGGTACATAAAGATCAACTTCCGCCCAGAGATCTCATAGCAACATCAGTGCCACGGGCGGACCCTGTCCTCATCTCCGTGCATAGGGCCGATCCATTCATGCCCATACCTCTAGAGCCGGATCCGAAGTGCAAAGACCATCAAGATGGGGGTACCTCTATCCCATGAAGAACCATAATCCAAACCAAAAAGCTCCAAGGATTATCACAATCCCTTGGTCACCCAAAAATCTCCAAGGATTATCGCAATCACTTGGTCAAAACCAAAAAGCTCCAAGGATTATCGCAATCACTTGGTCAAAACCAAAAAGCTCCAAGGATTATCGCAATCTCTTGGTCAACCAAAAAGCTCCAAGGATTATCGCAATCTCTTGGTCAATCCAAAAAGCTCCAAGAATTATCGCAATCTCTTGGTCAACCCAAAAAGCTCCAAGGATTATCGCAATCTCTTGGTCAATCCAAAAAGCTCCAAGGATTATCGCAATCTCTTGGTCAACCCAAAAAGCTCCAAGGATTATCGCAATCTCTTGGTCACCCAAAAAGCTCCAAGGATTATCGCAATCTCTTGGTCACCCAAAAAGCTCCAAGGATGATCGCAATCTCTTGGTCACCCAAAAAGCTCCAAGGATTATCACAATCTCTTGGTCAATACAAAAAGCTCCAAGGATTAACGCAATCTCTTGGTCAACCCAAAAAGCTCCAAGGATTATCGCAATCTCTTGGTCAAACCCAAAAAGCTCCAAGGATTATCGCAATCACTTGGTCAAACCCAAAAAGCTCCAACGATTATCGCAATCGCTTGGTCAAAAAAAAAAATCAAGAAATTCAAAAAAACAAAACAACAAAAATCATCAAAAACAACAAAAATTTGCATCTCAATTCTAGGCATACTCAAATTCATCAAAAAAAAAAAATTCAAATTCTCGCACCCCATCTTCACCTTCACCAAAAACAATCCATCAAAAATACAAAAATATATAGCTACATTAAGCATTGCATCCACACATTGCATATTCATGGTTGTATAGGTCAAAGGCACCATAGGCTGCAATTGCTCTACTAGTCCATCTTGTTCTGCATTGTTCCATTTTACAAAAACAACAAAAACACCATGCATAACTTTTACCGCACTACAATCAGTGGTCTGTAAATGTACCAAGAGTTTCAGTGATTCAGTCATCATTTTCCTCTTTAGCCATGTAATGTATCAAGTCAAACAGATTTTACGAAGGTAGAGTCATACTTGAAATACACCTTGTTACGTAACATCCCAACACAAATCAAAACACTAAAATTCCCAAATTGTGTGAACGAAAGACGAAACCTGGAAAATAATCTAGGTCACCACAAGCGAAACGGTTATCTTTCTCATCCCCCGTGCGAATGACCCCTAGAATGCTCGAGAGTTGGAAAAAGGACAAGCATCCTCCTTACCCAATTCCCTAAGAATCCCTAAAGTTCTCAACAGTTGCAAAACACAAAAAATTTGCAAAATGTCAAAACTCCAAATTTGACAAACTACAGTGCACACATCAAAAGGCACAAACAACAGTGATTTTCGTCACTTCATATCCCCAATCCCTTGCTCGAAAGAAAAATAAATCAAAATAAACAGTGATCTTATCACTACAAAAGAGCAAGTATCCCAATACAATTGAAAAAAAGAAGGGAGTTGACCTTGAATCCCTGGAACTCTCAGCATTCTATAGGTCATAAGGCAAGCTTCAGTACCAATTTTGTTGATAGCCTATCGGTAACAGAAGTAAACCTCCCGCATGATGATATATCTGTCACATTAACTTGCGTACAGATCAATGTTTGCATGTGGATGAGCTAGCTTATGGCATCCTGGATTACACCGCGGATTAATCTTAGTACATACAACAAAGGAATTCGTGGAGCTAATTAGGTGATCCTCAGTACAAGTTCGGTTGAAAGCCCATCTGGCACTGGCGGTATCCTAACAAATACCACTAAATGAACTCAATTGCACACACAGGGATGTTAAATAACTTGGTCAAAAACAGGTCCGATTCATACCTTGTTCAAAAGTCTTGTAAGATAAAGTACAGTCATGGATGGTGAGTTAAAACTGTCTGAATCTCAGAAAATCATACATTCATCCCAAAACCATCTGCGCTACTTATCATCCTTATGATACCATCAGAAAATACAAAAAAAAAAAAAAAAAAAAAAAACAAGGTAAATAAAGAGCTTCTTAAACAGCCTACAGTGCAATCATCACAAATGTCATTCATCCATTTCACCTTGCATACCCATAGACATCAAAAGCATATACATTTATCATAACATCTGCATTCATCAAAATAAATAAACATGCATAACAAAAATCACATCATCACATGTACAAATTCAAAAATAAAATAGGTATATATATATATATATATCATCAAAAAGATGCCCGCAGGCTACAAAATCGGTCCTCAGACCCCGCAAGCATATCCAAAAACCCAACCTAAGGCATCGACCACGAGGTCCGCGGGGGCGGGGGCGGGCGACCCCCCCCCGGGGGGGGGGCCCGGGGGGGGCGGGGCGGCCGCCCCGCCCCCGCCCCCGCCGCCCCCGCCCCCCCCCCCCCCCCCCCGCCGCCGCGGGCCGGGGCCCGCCCGCCCCCGCCGCCCGCCCCCCGGCGCCGGCGGGCGGGCGGCGCGCGGGCCCCCCGGGCGGCGGCCGCCCCCGCCCCCGCCCCCGCCCCCTCCCCCCCCGCCCCGCCGCCGCCCCCCCCCCCCCGCCGGCCGGGGGGGGGCGGGCCGCCCGCCCGCCCCGCGCGCCCGCCCGGCGCCCCGCCGCCCGGCCCGCCCGCGGCCCGCCCCCCCGCCGCCCCCGCGGCGCGCGCCCGCCGCCGCCCCCCCGCCCCCCCGCCCCGCCCCGCCCCCCCCCCCCCCCCGCCCGCCGCCGGCGCCCCGCGGCGCCGGGGGCGCCCCCCCGCCCGCGGCCCCCCCCCCCCCCGCCCCCCCCCCCCCCCCCCCCCCGCCCCCCCCCCCCCCCCCCCCCCCCCCCCCCCCCCCCCCCCCCCCCCCCGCCCCCCCCCCCCCCCCCCCCCCCCCCCCCCCCCCCCCCCCCCCCCCCCCCCCCCCCCCCCCCCCCCCCCCCCCCCCCCCCCCCCCCCGCCCCCCCCCCGCCCCCCCCCGCGCCCCGGCCCCCGCCCCCCGCCCCCCCCCCCCCCGCCCCGCCCGCCCCCCCCCCGCCCCCCCCGGGCGCGCCCCGCGCCCCCCGCCCCGCGGCCCCCCGCCGCGCCCCCCCCCGCGCCCCGCCGCCCCCCCCCCCGCCCCCCCCGGCGCCCCCCCGCCCCCGCCCCGCGCCCGGGCCCCCGCCCGCCCGCGCCGCCCGGCCCCCCCGCCCCCCCCCCCCCGCCCCCCCGCCCCCCCCCGCCCCCCGCCCCCCCGCCGCCCGCCCGGCCCCCCCGCCGGGGGGCGCCGGGCGCGCCCGGGCGGGCCGCCGCCGCGCGCCGGCCGCGGGCCCCGCCGCCGCCCGCCGCCGCCGCCCCCCCCCCCCGCGCCCCCCCCCCCCCCCCCCCCCCGCGCCCCGCCCCCGCGCCCCCCCCCCCCCCCCCCCCCCGCCCCCCCCGCCCCGCCCCCGCCCCCCCGCCCCCCCGCGCCCCCCGCCCCCCCGCCGCCCCCCCGCCGCCCCCCCCCCCCCGCCCGCCCCCGCCCCCCCCCCGCCCCCCCCCCCCCCCCCCCCCCGCCGCCCGCCCCCCCCGCGCCCCCGCCCGCCGCCCCCCCCCGCCCCCCCCCCCCCGCCGCCCCCCCCCCCGCCCCGCCGCCCCCCCCGCCGCGCGGGCCGCCGGCGCGGCGGGGGCGCGGGGCGGGGCGCGCGGCGCGCGCGCCGCCCCCGCCGCCCCCCCCCCCCCCCCCCCCCCCCCCCCGCCCCCCCCCCCCCCCGCCCCCCCCCCCCGGCCCCCCCCGCCCCCCCCCCCCGGCGCCCCCCCCCCCCCCCCCCCGCCCCCCCCCCCGCGCCGCCCCCCCGGCGCGGCGGGCCCGCGGGCCCCCGCGCCCGGCCGGCGCGCGGGCCCCCGGCGCCCCCGCGCGGCGCCCCCCGCCGCGCGCCCCGCCGCCCGCGCCGGCGGCCGCGCCGCCGGCGGGCCGGGGCCCCGGCCGGCGCCGGCCCGCGCGCGCCGCCCCGCCGCGGCCGCCCGCCCCCCCCCGCCGCCGCGGCCCCGCCCCCGCGCCCCCCCGCGCGCGCGCCGCCCCCCCCCCACGCCGCGCCGCCCCGCGCGCCGGCCCCCCGCGCGCGCGCCCGCCCCCGCGCGGCCCCACCGCACACGCGCAAAAAAAAAAAAAAAAAAGAAGAGGGGAAGGGCGCGAAGCGGGGGGGCGAGCGCGCCGGACGACCGGGGGGGGCAGACGCACAAGGGAGGGGGGGGGGGGGGGGGGGGGCGGCGCCGCGGCGGCCGGCAAGGCGCCGCGCGGGGGCCCCCCCGGCGCCCCGCGCCCGCCCCCGCGCGCCCCCCCCGCGCGGCCGCCCCCCCCCCCCCCGGCGGGGCGGCGCGCCCCCCGCCGCCCGCCGCGGCCCCCCCCCCCCCGCCCGCCGCCCCGGCCCCGCCCGAGGGGGGGCCCCGCCCGCGGGGGGCGCCCCGCGGCCCGCCGCCGCCCGCCCCCCCCCCCGGGCGCCCGCCGGCCGCGCCGCGGCCGCCCCCGCGGCGCCCCCCCCCCCCGCCCCCCGGGCCCCCCCCGCGCGGGGGGGGCCGCGCAGGGGGGGGGGGGCGGGCGGCAGGGGGGAGAGCAGGGCGGGGGGGCGGGGGGCGCCGGGGGGGCGGCGGGCCGCGGGGGGGCGGGGGGGCGGGGGGCGGGCGGGGGGGCCGCCGCGGGGGGGCGCCGCCGCCCGGGCCGGCCCGCGCGGGGCCGCGCCCGCCCCGCGGGCGCCCCGGCCCGGGGCGGGGGCCCGGCGGGGCGCGGGGGGGGCCGGCAGGGCGCCGGGCGGGGGCGCGGGCGCGCCCGCCGCGCGCGCCGCGCCGGCGCGCCCGCCCGCGCCCGCGCGCGGGGGCGCGCGCGCGCCCCCGCGCGCCCCGGCGCGGCCGCGGCGCGCCCCCCGCGCCCGCGGCGCGCCGGGCGGCGCGGCGGGGGGCGGGGCCGGGGCGGGGGGGGGCGGCGGAAGCGCGCGGGGGCGGGGGGGGGGGCGCCGGGGGGCGCGGGCGCGCCCGGGCCGCGGGGGGGGGGCGCCGGGCGGCGGCGCGCGGCGCCCCCCGCGCCCCCCGGGCGCGCCGGCGGGCCCCGGGGGCCCCCCGCCGGCCGCGCGCCCCGCGCGGCCCGCGCGCCCCGCGCGCCGGGGGCGGCCGCGCCGCCCGGGCGCCGCCCCCCGAGGGGGCGGCGCCCCCCGCGGCCGCCGCGCGGCGCGGCGCCGCGGCCCCGCGGCGGGCGCCGCGCGCCGGGCGCCCCCGCGCCCGCCCGCCGCGCCCCCCCCCGCCGCGCGCCGCGCGCCGCCGCGGCGCCCCCCCGCGCCGCCCCCCCCCGGGCGCGCGGCGCCCGCGCGCCCGGCCGCGCCGCCGCCGCGCCGGCGCCGGCCGCGCCGCCGCCATCAAATCAATCAAACACTTGGCATTTCGTGAATCATGAACACAAGGTTCCCCCTGAGGATAAAAACCCCCTTCACTTGTTCATGAATGATCAATGTCTAAGTTCAAGTCACACCTCACCAAAATAGGTTAATACTTGAAATCAAATTCCTTAGCTCGTCAAAAGCAAGGATTCAAGAATGCATGCCCTTTCCATACTTGGGGCATCAAAAGTTGGTTAGGTTACCAAGAAACCCTAATCATTAGTGCTTTGGTTATCTATTTTTGCTCAGCACTGTGTCACCCGCAGTCCTTCCCAAAAAGGGGCATCCGTAGACACCAAAACAACACCAATCCGATTATGTGACTCGCAAACACCGATCGCTTTGGAAAACATAGCCCCCGGGGCAGCCCTCAGAGGTTAAACAGTGGTCTTAACCACTTTCATAGCAATTTTGTAAGGTCAAGAAGCAATTTGGCACACTTGGACACTTTGCCTAGTATTCGTCTCACCCAGGGACGAATTCAAAATAGAATTTGTCCCACCCCAGGATGAATTCTGAATCCGTCCCTGGGTGGGACGAATTCTAAGCTTAACGGGCAAAAAGACAAATGGTGCCAAGTGGCAGCCTAGAACAGTCAGTTAAGGACTCCTGCCTTGCACGCGTGTGTAAGTGGATAGAGGGGCCGTTAGGAGACTATTACAAAAAGCATTTATCAAAGCTCAAGTCAATGGAGGACTCCCCTCCCTCATGGGAAGACAAGACTGCCACATGGCGCCTATGGCCAACACATGGCATTTGTGCTTCCCTCCCAAAAGAGACCCCTTGGGTCTATAAAAGGTGGGACTTTTCTCACCCAAAACATACAGGTTGAAGGAGTTTTCAAGCAACGAAGTGCTATCGAATTGAAGACCCACTTGCATCCCTCTTGGTTCACCTTCCCACATCCACCAATCTCTTTTGCAAGGGAGGTTGTTGGGTGGCCTTTGGAAGCTCGAACCTTACCCAAATCCAACACATGGACACCTGAACCTACCAATTCGCCGACCCCCAATCCTAAAAGGTTTTGGGCCCATCCCTGGTGGATTGGCTCCAAAATCGAGGGCCAACGGTGGGAGGCCCACTTGGGCACCCCCGCACCTCCCAAGTCCTATTTTTAGTTTTTGAGCATTTTAGATTATTTTTTAGATTGCATTCTGTGTTACTAGGTCTGATTAGTCCATAGCTGCAATTTTGTAACTTTTGGTCAGATTCTAGGATGTTTTGTATTGCTTTGTCGTTTCGATAACTTGCAGGTGTCAAGGTCAAATTCTCAAGGGTGGAGGCCAAATTGGGAAAATCCGACCATCTGGGTTGTCCCAAAATGGCCCCAATTACATAACCCCCCTGTTTGCAGGTGTTTTGCAGGCCTCGAGATCCGACATTGGAGCAGCAGCAGGTCGATTTCTTCAACAAAGAAGAATTCGTCCCACCCAGGGACGAATTATAGTCAGAATTCGTCCTGCCCAGGGATGAATTCCAGTTGAAGGTGGATTGGCCAGCTGCCTCAGTGGCAGTGGCCTTCTGGTAACTTTTCTTACCTTCTGTCAAGTTTTGAAGCAATTTGGATTCACTGTATTCACTGTTTCAGGCAAATATTTACATGCATATTTCGTTAGTTTTAGAGAGCAAACGCTTTTCATTTGCAGCAGGTGCTACTGACGTCTTGGTCATTTCTTTGTTCGCAGGAGAAGCAGCAGAGGCGAAGAACTCATCGACATCAGCGACGACATCATCTTGGCCCGCCCATTGCAATCGTGGGCACGCGGAAAGAGGAATCATTTAGTGATTGTAATCAAACTCTATTTGCGCTCCTAGCCCCTGAAAAGGGAGGAGACATCATTGTAACAGAGATCAAGGGATATTAATGAAAGGGCTATGTTTTCTCTATTTGATTGTGTCTCTTCCAATGTGTTTCTTTTCCGTTTTGTGCAATTTACATTTCTAGGACTTAAGCGTACTTAATTTTGAATGCAATCGCACTTGGTGTTTCCTTTGACCGGAATCTCGTGCTTTCAAAACCTTTAAAATTTCCTCTTTAGAAGAATTTTTTGGTAGACTAACTAGGGAAGAAACAAAACTTACAATATATGAAATCTCTTCTTCTTATTTTTCCTCAAAAGCCTTAGTAGCCTCTACCTCTTCTAAAAAAAATTCAAAAATAAAGAAAGGAATACCACAACTTGTACTCACTGCAAAAAGAATGGTCATTCGACAAACAAATGTTGGAAAAGATTACAATAACTAGAGGCAACTATGAAGGATAAAAATATAGAGAATAAAAAGCAGATAGTAAAAGCCCTAAATGTTTAAGGAAAAACCACCAATTCCTCTTCTAATTATTGGGTCCTAGATTCTGAAGCAACTCATCACATGACTGCTTCAGATGAGTCCTTCTCTTCTATCTCCTCAAGTTCTACATGTAGCATAGAAGTTGGTGACTCTTCCTTTATCCCAGTCAAAGGAAATGGTGACATAATCATCGATGGTGGCTCTATCAATAATGTTCTCTATGTTCTAAACATTTCCACAAATCTCCTCTCCAGCTATCAAATTTGCACTTCTAGAGAGGGAAAGACAATTCTCTTCTCACCAACAGGAGTTGAGATAAGAGACTTTTAAGATCCAAACTCTCTCATAGCCAAAGGAGATATTGATCAGAACACTCACCTATTTCATTTCAAAGGATTCAAAATTTTTGAAGGGGTCTCCTGTTTTGTTGCTCATGGAGATCTTGAAAGCAAAATTTGGCATGAAATATTTGGGCATCTCAGTTACAACTACCTAAAAGAATTGAACAACCATGATATGGTAATAAGATTACCTCAAGTCTCTTTTATTGATGGAGTATGTCCTGGATGTGCTCTTGGAAATCAACATCAGGATCCTTTCCACCCTAGTGGTTCTCTAAAGGCCTCATCCCATCTAGAGTTAATCCATAGTGACTTGATGGTCTTCCCAGAGCCTTCCTTCAAAGGAGAAAAATATACATTAACCTTCACTGATAATTTTTCTAGAAGAACTTGGGTATACTTCCTAAAATACAAGAGTGGTGTTCTATCCCACTTAAAAATCTTCAAAGCCTTGGTTTAAAATCAGGCCTCTTGAAAAATCAAGAAAATTTGAACATATAATGGGCGCGAATACTTCAATAATTGAGTTCTCAAATTTTCTATCTAATCATGAAATAATTCATCAATATTCTATCTCCCATAATTCGCAACAAAATGACATTACAGAGAGGAAGAATAGAACTTTAAAAGAAATGGTCAACTGTATGCTCCACTCAAGGGATATTCTAAAAATGTTTTGGGTAGAAGCAAATAACTATGCAAACTATATTCAAAACTGTACACTTCATAAATCTCTTGACCGTTTAACACTTGAGGAAGCATGGACTGGCTCAAAACTTGTCTCTTTCTTCAAATGTTTTGGATGTACTACTTGGGCACATATTCCAAAGAAGAAAAAGGAAGGCTCTATATAAGAAAACCAAAAATATCATCTTTGTTGGTTACTATGAGGAAATGAAAGCATAAAGGCTCCTTCATCCCTCAACTCATGAAGTCTTTTTTCATAGGAATGCCCAATTTGATAAAACATTCACTCATAAATATCCTCAACCATCCTCTTCCTTCGTTGAGCCTTCTCCTATAACAAAACCTCAATATAATGAAGAACTAACTTTAGAGGTCAATTTAGAGATTGATGATCAATATGAGGAACCTATAACTCCAAATAAAAGTCTTTCCACTCATTCTAGTCCTTCCACTATGCCAAAATGGGCTCACACCATTGTTAAAGAAGCTACTCCTTACATCTAAAATCTTCCATCATCCAGAAGAACTGGTCTTGTCTATTAGTCTATTTCCTCTTATCCTCAATCCTTCAAAGAGACAACTAGTATTAAAGAATGGGATGATGTCATGGAGAATGAATTCTCTTTCTTAATCGAAAATGAAACTTGGGATTTAGTTCCCCTACCTAAAGGAAGGAAATTAGTTTGTTGTAAATGTATTTATAGAACAAAATATGGGCCTAATGGAGAAATTGACAAACATAAAGCTCGCCTAGTAACCAAAGGTTTCTCTCAAATTGAAGAAATTGATTATACTAAAACCTTTACACTAGTTGCCAAAATGGATTATGTTAAATTGGTTCTTGCTTTGGTTGCTTCCCAAAAGTGGTATGTCTTTCAAATGGATGTAAAAAGTGCTTTCTTACATGGGGACTTAAAGGAAGAGATATTCATAGAACAACCTGTTGGTTTCATTTAAGACTCATCTTTTGTTTGTAGGCTAAAGAAGTCTCTCTATGGCCTGAAACAAGCTCCTAGAGCTTGGTATGAAAAAATGGACTCCTTCCTTCTTTCCTCAGGTTTTTCTCATTGTGAGTCTAATAACACAGTCTACATTTGGAGAGATGAAGGAAATATCATTATACTTTTTCTATATGTTGATGATTTGCTACTCACTAGTAGTGACTTCGCTCACATTCAGACTATAAAAGACTCCCTCTCTAAAAATGTTGATATGAGTGATCTAGATCTATCACATTACTTCCTTGGGATCCAAATAAATCAAGCAAATGCAATAATTTCATTGTGTCAACAAAAATACACTAGATCTTCTTCAAAGATTTAAAATGATAGATTGCAAACCATCTCCTACACCTTTTCAATTTGGATTTAATCTTAGTACTTCGTACACATCCTCTCTTTGTGATACAACTCTACATTGTCAACTTGTAGGGAGTTTGTTTTACCTTACTCATACTCATCCAAATATCTCATATGTTGTTGGCTTAATATCCAGATTATCACATCAACATCATTTCAGTCACTGGCAAGCAACAAAAAGGATCCTGCTCTACTTGTAAGGAACTTCTCACTTTGGGCTCTTATATGAGGTAAAATACATGGATATCATTGGCTACACGGATTCATATTGGGCAGGTTTAGTAGAAGATAGATGTTCAACTTTTGTCTATGTCTTTTATCTTGGTTCTTCATCAATTGCTTGGTTATACAAAAAACAACAAGTAGTGGCCTTATCATCTGTAGAGGCAGAATACAAAGCAACAGTTTTAGCAATTCAGGAAGCTCTTTGACTTTGTTATATTCTAAAATAATTTGGGTTTTTCAATGATAAACCTATTACTCTTTGGTGTGATAATCAGAGCACAATTCATATTGCATGCAACCCAGTTGAGCATCAGCACACCAAGCACATTGAGATACAAATGCACATTATTCGATAGCATATTCAAAATGAGGACATATACTTGGACTATATTCCAACTAAAAAATAAGTTGCAAACATATTCACCAAGTCATTTCCTTCTTCGCATTACATACAGTTGTGAGAGAAACTTGGAGTAATACAACTGCATTAACATAGAGGTCTTACTTTTTTATTTTTTTGGGGATGTTTTCCCTTTTTTTCATCACTCCAAAAAAATTATATTTTCATGAGTACTAATCGGGTTTAGACAAATTGCCATTCAAATACATGATAAGAATTTTCTTGGAATCACAGGGTTTTCACACTATATATTTTAAATGAGTACCTCATCAAGTCATGTTATCGAAACTCATCATTTTTTGTATTAAGAGGATAATCTTCGCCATCTGAAGACAAGCCTCTTCTTTATTTTTTTTTTGACTGATGGTTTTTCCCATGGGGTTTTTACCATCTCTCTAGAAAATAAACCATTATACATGAGTACCTCATCAGGCCATGTTTCTTGGACTCGTTTATATAAAACACCCCTAGTATCACTTAAGGGGGGGTGTTAGAATAAGAGATTATTCTCTTAAATTCTACTATGATAGACACACTTGAGTTTCCACTCCTCCATGAGTCAAAATAACTCTGAGTGTTGTCTAGATCAGATTTGACGAGTTGTTGTAATCCAACGACTCTCAATGATCAACTTTGCTATTTATACAAAGTTGATCCATGGAATAATCAATCATTTCTATTTTTTTCTTTAAATATTGTAATGCTTTGTAATTCTATTCTTGGGAAATTCTAACATATAGATATATCATATCCCCTTATTTTTTATAACATGTCTATTCACATTGAATGATAAGAGGGAGTTGAAGATGTTAAGGTAACTAATGGTATTGTTCCATTAAGATTCAAGTCATAAATGAAGGGAATAAAGGAAAGCTATAATGGACATTAAAAAAAAGCATTTGAAAAGTAAGGTCTTAAGTTTTCATCTACGATATTCAAGTTCAAATCTAGGTGTGAAGGGGCCAAGATCCCTCATAAAAAACCATGTTTTAGCCTAACATTTTTAACCCCAATAAGAAGGGATCAATACCCCTCATAACAACCCATGATTTACCTCTAACATTTTTGTGATCTCTAAGAGATACCATAGTTGTAAGTCCTTAGGTTTTCATCCAAGAAATCCAAGTTTAAAACTTGGTACAATGGGGCCAAGACCCCTCATAAAAACTTGTATAAACTCAATATTTTTAGAGGAATTATGAGGGATACCATAATGGTAAGTCCTTGGGTTTTCGTTCTAGACACCTAAGTCGTAGGAGGGGACTGAGACCCCTTGTACAGACCTATGTAAACTCAATTTCTAGTTTGAGAAGGACAACACAATAGTTAGGGCTTTGGCGTATATTTGGGGAGGTCCAAGGTTCAAATCATGGTATACCTAGACAGGGATAGACTAAAAGGTAGCATTCAAGTATTTGTTGGTTGGTTGTCCCAGTTCGACATCCCTTGGGGTCATATTGATTTAATATAAACCAAACTCTATATAATATATTTAAAACATAACCAAATGTTTATAACTTTGTTGATTAAGAATGGACTACGTTAATACATATCTTCTTATCTATTATTTATCTAAATTATTTGTTAAATACAGATATATTTATTTCATTATATCATTTCTTTTAAAAAATTTAAAATATGCATTTGAGGAAAATGTTCTAAAGTCTAAATTTTCTATATCTAGTAAGTTATATTTCTAAACTTGAATAACTTGCTTTAGAAGCAAGTTTGTTCTTTGTGAAAGTTAAATATAATACAACTGTATAATTTTGTGAATGTTAAATATAATACACCTACAATAAATTGTAAAGTTTATTTTATTTAAATTGATTATAAATTTCATAGCAATTTTAAAAAAATTAATCAAATAATTCTAATACTAAAAAAAATAAATTAATTTAAAATTAAAATAATACTTTAATAAAACTAATAATCTACACTAATGATTTTTCACTAAACTTATTCTTAATAAATTTAAATATATAATATAATGCTATTTCACTTGATAAACTTAAAACTATTATTATATCTCAGATGTCTTTATTCACAATTCTGATGATCCTCGTAATTTAAAATAAATAATTATAGGTTTACTAATTTAAATTCTTGCTATTCTCACTTTGTAAAATTAAAAACTAATATTATAACTATGATGTCTTTACTCACTATCCGGATGATGCTCATAAATTAAGATAAATAAATATGTGTTCACTCACAATTAGGATGATCCTAGAATGAATAAATAAAAGTACTTTATTCGATGGCTTCAACGACTATACCGTCCAAAATGCGATTATTCTAATTCTAATTTGGTGGTACAATTTGTCCAAGCTATGGGGGACTGTCCGCCGGCACAGCCACGAGGGCGTCGGTTTTTGTGAAGTTACTTTTGATTTGATAAAGAATGCACGGCGATGTAATTAGTCTAATTCTATTTTGATGATGCAATTTGTCCAAGCCATGGGACTCTACGCCGACAAAGCCATTAGGCATTTGTTTTTGTGCACATTTAAAGTGGACCTATCTACACTTAAAATAATACTCTAATGATCTACACCGATGATTTTTCACTAAATTTATTCTTAATAAATTTAATATATGATATAATGCTACTTTCAATAGAAACTACTATTATGTCTTTATTCACTATTCGGATGATCCTCATAATTCTAATTTGATGACTCTCCGCCGACAAAGACATCAGGGCATTCGCTTTTGTGCACATTTTAAGCCATGAGGGCATTGGTTTTTGTGCAAATTTAACTATAAATCCTGGACTGAAAACTCTATAGCCATTGTCAAGTCACTCGTTATTCGATGGCGAAAATGAAAGGGGATGTGGTTCCTCTACTTCTAATTTGGTGGTGTTTAGAAGCCGTTGCCGCTGCAAATTGCCGTCCTGAAAGTTGCGGATCGATGAATGTGAGTTACCCTTTCTGGATTGAGAATTCAAGTTGTGGGTACCCTGGTTTTAACATCAAATGCAAGACCGAGACGAATTCTAGCAAGGATCCCGGTCCGTTTCTTCCTACGCCTCTAGGGGATTTCAAGATTATGAACATCAGTTATACAGGTAATCTCATCGTTAATTCGACGTCTCTGAAAGCCATGTCGTGCGACTCGACGGACGATCAATCCGTCGTCTTCAGTCTTATCAAAGACGGCCCTCTCACCATCTCTTCCGTCAACAGGTTCGCGGTCATCGGTTGAAGCGCATTCGGGTCTTTCACCAACCAAAGCTCGCGCGGTAATTTCTATGTAACGGACGAGATGATAGGGAGTTGTCAATCTGCATGCCTAAATCAATATGATCCACAATACTGCAATGGGCACGGCTGCTGTGAAGCTGGCATTCCTGGAAACTGGCAGTGGATAAATTTTACGGGTGGAGGAATTTCATATCTGCACTATGACGGTGACGGTGGGTGTGGGTTCTCGACAATACTCGACCCATTTACCTATACTGTTCCTGACACTGAAAAAGGAGTCTTTGCAAGGGGCAGTTACGGTCTCCGCCTCGATTGGGGTGTGGGCCATCAGAATTGCTCAGTGGCTAAAGGACTGTCCAATTACTCCTGTGAGGAGGTGGCCCAATGTAGAGACTCCCAAACGGGGCAGGGCTACGTGTGTGAATGTCCTGTCGGATTTGAAGGAACCGGTTACCATAACGGCACTGGTTGCACAGGTATATCGTCATTCCATGACTAAACATACTCTCTTGCTATTCTTTTTGAGCACCAATGTTTCCACGTGCTTTAGACTTTAGATGAGCAAATAAAACTCTAACTATTTGGCAGGGCCAGCATATTTTATTTCACAAGTTTATTTGATTGTAATCTTATGCGCTCTATGTCATACAAGAAATCTCTTGGACAGCTGATTCAACTCGTGATAGGTACGACCAAATCGATGCCCTACTCTGACCTATCCAAGGAAAAACATGGGGGTAAAAAAGACCTAAATCGCTACTACCCATAGGGAAATGCATATAATTTTAGTAGAAAGGAAAGACCATGGCCCTATCAGGGTTCATAAATTGAAACAGAAGCCTCTCTACCTGCTCTAGTTAATTTTAAATTTTAATTAGAAGCCTGGTATCTATGCGAGGTTGAAGGCATCTTCTACGATAACGAAGCCTGTAGCTTGAACGAAAATGCACCTAAATTACCTTTGCTTTGTTTGAAAAGCTAAGATGCTCCTGTTGAATTTAAATTTTGAGGATTCGAGCTAAGCCTGCAACTGTGTGCCGGTCCCTTGCAGGACAATGTAGAGAGTATGAAGTTCATTGATGAAGCAGACAGTATGCATGTTGTCGGCATGATGTTATTAACTAACATTGTTTTTGTAATGTTAGTATTAATTTACAGCTTAGTTTGGAATTTTAACACGATCATTAACTATATGGACATGTTAATATGCAGCAACAGAAATAGAAATGTCATTGTTTTCTATGGTTTCTTTAATATGACTGGAAAGGCTTTGCCTGGCTGTTCCCACTGACGCCGTAACGGTAATAACGTGCAGATATTGATGAATGCATAGGTGAAAACCTGTGCGTTGAACGACCGAGAGGGTCATGTTATAATCTGCCTGGAAGTTACAATTGTTCATGCTCAGAAGGTTACGTAGGAGATGGCTTTCGAAACAGCAGTGGATGCAACTCCGCAAGCTCAAACAAAGTCGTCGTTCGTGCAACCTTATTCAATCTTCACGTACGTCTTATTAGAATTTTAAGGAATGTTTGGTGAGAAACGTAGGTTCAGTTTCTTCGGTCATTGGAGTAGCTTTGGCAGCAACAGTACTATTTTGGTGGCTGAAGAAACGACACGAGAAAGTTGTGAAGGCCAAGTATTTCCAACAGAACGGCGGTGTCCAGTTGCAGCAATACATTGCTTCCAGGGGCGGACGAGAAAACTTGAGGATATATTCTGCAACAGAGCTCGAAAAGGCCTCGAAAAATTATTCAAGCGATATGAAACTGGGAAGCGGTGGCTACGGCACGGTATACAAAGGAATTCTTTTAGATGGCACAATTGTGGCGATCAAGAAGTACAAGGAGAAGGAGATCTCTGATCCACAGAGGGACGATCAGTTTATCAACGAACTCATCATTCTTTCCCAAATTAATCACAGAAACGTAGTGAAATTGAGGGGGTGCTGCCTCCAAACTCAATTTCCATTGCTGGTATACGAATTTGTCCCCAACGGGACATTGTCTCAACATCTGCACTCGGGTGAGGAGTCCTTGAATTGGGAGTCTCGTCTGCGGGTCGCCATCGAGACAGCCGAAGCTCTGGCGTATCTGCATTCTGCGGCATCTCAGCCCATATTCCACCGTGACGTAAAGTCGTCGAATATTCTTCTGGACAAAACATTCACCCCAAAAGTTGCAGACTTCGGGTTTTCTCGCCTGCTCTCTACAGGCTGTACGCATCTCACAACGAATGTGATGGGCACCAGGGGTTACATGGATCCTGAGTACTTCCAGAGCTTCCAGCTCACCGACAAGAGTGACGTGTACAGCTTTGGCGTAGTCCTGGTTGAGCTTCTTACAGGCCTGGCACCCTTGTCTTTGAAAAGGCCCAAAGACAAATCCACTCTATCCGCCCTTTTTCTGTTCAAATTCGCGGAGAACCGCTTGAGTGAAATCTTAGATCGCAATGTAGTAAATGAAGAAAACCGGGTGCAGATGGAAAAAATGGCGAGCTTGGCGAGGGAATGTCTTCAAGTGGAAGGGAAGAGGAGGCCTTCCATGAAAGAGGTGGTGGAGGAGCTTGTTTGGATAAGAGGTTCCTCAAGACATGAGAGATCATATCCAAGAGATGAGAAATACGGAGGAAGAGATGACAACCAGACATCAACGGCGACAGTTGATTTAGTAGGAACGTTGCAGATCAAAAATATAGAGAGGAATTACTCTTATCCGGTGATCAGAGAAAACATTACATTTGAGGCGTAATCAAGTTTGATAGTTCAGACCATTTAAAATGAAATTTAATGTAAACAATTAGGAATGTGTGAGCTGCACCTAGTTGAGGTTAATCAGTTTGTGTTGAAGACGGGTTGGAGTCCATCCCAAGTGTAAATAGTTAGACAATAGACGCATAGGCCTTAGATTAAGGCCTCGCTCTGTTACTTCAGATTTAGGTGTGATTATTGATATGAACGTCTAATACTCATAGGCATTGACATAGTTTTTTTTTCGTTTTTCTTTTATGATTTTTCATTTATTTATTCATAGAAGTTTATAACACGTTTGTTTTGTTTTTGTTTTGGAAGGCAATTAGGTCATATAATCTTGTTTTGTTGTGTGAACGTGCCCTTCATCAAAGTTTCACCAACATCCGCTTTAAGCGGAACTTTGAGAATGCAGAACATAAGTTAAGCATGTATTATATTGTACTTCGTCTAATTTTAGGGAATTGTTAATGTGGTGGATGAAGTTTTTCTAGATTGTAGTTAGGAACAGATTAGGGTCACAAATAGTGAATTTAGATGGGATGGAAGATCTCAATTGGTATTTTATGTATATTGAGAATTTATAAGAATAAGAAACCGAATGTAGATGAGAAAAATGGCGAGTTTCGTGAGGGAATGTTTTCAAGTGAAAGGGAAGAGGAGGCCTTCCATGAAAGAGGTGGTGGAGGAGCTTGTTTGGATAAAAGGTTCCTCAAGACATGAGAGATCATATCCAAGAGATGAGAATTACGGAGGAAAAGATGACAAGAAGACATCAACGACAATAGTTGATTTTATAGGAACTTTGCAGAACAAAAATATAGAGGGGAATTATTCTTATCCGATGATCAGAGAAAGCATTACATTTGAGGCATCATCAAGTTGATGATTTTTAGAGCCTGAAAATCGACTAAGTGTTCTAAGTGTTCCAGTGACAAGAAAGTAATGTTCTCTTGTTGTCAACTTTGTCTAATATTAAGGAATTTTTAATTTGGTGGATGATGTTTTTCTAGACTGTAATAGACTGCAATTAGGAACAAATTGGGGGCACAAATAGTAGATCTCGATTGGGATTGAAGATATCAATTGGTATTTTATGTGTATTGAGAATTTGCAAGAATGGGATTATAGAAAATGGAGGAGAGACGTGTCTGTGAGGATTCATTGTATTCCATTGAGGAATGTTGCAGCTGGTTTTGTTGCAAGAGGATTCCATTGGAAAATAATACAAAGAGGACTGGATATTCGTGTAAAATACGAAACAGTATTTTATTATTGCAGCAGCATTTAAATAATGCTGCATTACAAACAAACATCCGAGAATAGTCACCGGAACTGTTACAGGGTAACAGAGCTTGTTACGTAGTTGTAACAGCCAGCCAATAATCTAATACAGACAAATAGTACGCTAACATCCCCCTTTATTACATTATTTGGGTAATGTAATAACTAATAGCTATACTAACATCCCCTTACATTATTTTGCAATACAAAGTGAGCTGCGAAACAATTCAAATTTGACACGTCCAAGTGCCTTAGTGAAAATGTCCGCAACTTGAGCATCGGTGGGAATGTCTTTGAAGCTGAATTCGGTGCTTTGGAACTTCCTCTCGAATGAAATGACATTGTGTGTCAATGTGCTTTGTTTTTTCATGATGGACTGGATTCTTGACGAGGTTCAGAACACCTTGATTGTCGTAGAACAAGTGTATTGGAGATTTTGATGGATGGCCCATACTTGTCAGAATGCGACGTAACCATATCACTTCGCACACAGCTTCACGTGCGGCATGATATTCTGCCTCTGTTGAAGAAATAGCAACCACCTGTTGCTTCTTGCTGTGCCAAGAGACAGGACCGGATCCCAGATGAAAAATGTATCCAAAAGTTGACTTGCGATCATCAAATGATCCGGCATAGTCGGAGTCCGTGTATCCTTGCAAGAAGAATTTGTTGTTCCTCTTGTATTCTAGGCCATATTCCATAGTACCACGGACATAGTGAAGAACATGTTTTGCTTCTTTCCAATGAGTGGTCTTAGGCTCCTGCATGAACCTCGAAAGATAGTTGACAAAAAAAATGATATCTGGCCTAGTATTGGTCAGATATATGAGACTCCCAATCAACTGTCGATAGAGAGTACCATCTACCTGAGGTGAGTCATCATATCACGATAAATGAAGTCCATTCTCCATAGGAGTTGCCATTGGCTTGCAGTCAGTCATGCGATATTTTTCCAGCAATGTCTTGGCATACTTTTTCTGAGACACTTTGATGGAGTGCTCCTTCTAGCTGAATTCCAGACCAAGATAGTAATGGAGAAGTCCGAGATCTGTCATCTCAAAATATTTGCACAAGTTTCTTTTGACAGTAGAGATCATATCTTCTGAACTCCCTGTAATGAGCAGATCATCCACATAGAGTACAAGCAACACTATCTCAGAACCCTATTTCTTGAAATAGAGGTTTGCATCTGACGGACATCTCTTAAATCCATGCTGCATAAGGTGATTGTCCATTTTTATATACCAAGCTCGAGGAGCTTATTTCAGACCATACAAGGATTTGACCAATTTGCAAACTTTCTGTTGTTGGCCTTCCACTTCAAATCCTTCGAGGTGAGTCATATAGACTTCTTCTTGGAGATCACCATTAAGAAAGGCACTTTTGACATCCATTTGGTGAAATTTCCACCCATATTGTGCTGCCATAGCACACATAACCTGAATTGTGGTCATCCGAGCAGTAGGTGCAAAAGTTTCCTCATAGTCGATGCCTTCCTTTTGAGCATAGCCCTTTGCAACAAGCCGGGCCTTATGCTTATCAATTGTTCCATCTACCTTGTACTTGACTTTGTATACCCATTTGTAGCCAATAGGTTTCTTTCCATGCGGCAGATCAACAAGCTTCCAAGTTTTATTCTTCATCAGAGACTCATACTCTGTATCCATAGCGGCCTTCCACTGAGGCTCACTGAGAGCATCTTGCACTGATGCAGGTTCAAGACTATCTATGGTAGACATGAATGCCCTGTCATCATCAATATCCATATCCTCAACTTCTCTACTTGGAGTCACAGAAAGTTCCTCAAAAGATTGACAAAGATCATCAACCTCACCAGTTTCTCTGGCTTCTCTTTCCTTTTGAGCCATACTGCGTGTACGAGGTCTATCCAAATTCAAATTGGGAGGAGTGGATAAATTTGCATCTATGATTGTATTTGTACACCATTTAGGATTCCGCTTCGGTGGTGGTGAAGAAGATGTAGAAGGACCTCCTGTCTGTGTTGACGAAGGAATCTCCTCTTCCTTAGTTTCCACAATATCTTGGTGTACTGTAGATGTGCTCTGTGATGTGAAAGCTTCATCAAAGACAACATCTCTGCTGATATGAATTTTCTTGGTCAAAGGATCTATCAACCGATATCCTTTAGAGTGCTCAGAATATCCAAGAAAAATACATCTCAATGTTTTCTCATCTAGCTTCTTCCTTTTCTCTTTCGGTATGTGCATGAAATCTTGACACCCAAAAATACGTAGATGAGATATGGAGGGTTTTTGACCACTCCATGCTTCCTGTGGAGTCATTCCTTTTAGGGCCTTTGTGGGTGCCCTATTCAATAGATACACTGCAGTGGTGACAGCTTCTGCCCAATATTGTTGCCCAAGAGTAGCTCCTGTGAGCATACAACGAACCATTTCCATGATAGAATGGTTCGTTCTCTCAGAAACTCCATTTTGTTGAGGAGTATAGGCAGTTGTTAATTGTCTCTTGATCCCATGCTTATCTAGGAATGCAGAAAATTCATTAGAGGTAAACTCTCCCCCTCGATCTGAGCGGAGGGTTTTGATAGAAGCCCCTGACTCCTTCTCAACGGATTTCTTGAACTGCTGGAAGAATGCAAAAGCTTCAGATTTTAGTTTGAGAAAGAAAACCCACATCTTTCGTGAGTAGTCATCTACGAATAACTGAAAGTACCTCTTCCCTCCAACACTGTTGGGTGTGAAAGGACCGCATAGATCGGTGTGAATTAGCTCCAGAGGTTTTCTTGCTCTTGTAGAGCTCTTCTCAAATGGTACTCTATGCTGCTTTCCCTGCTAGCGATCGGAGCACAGCGGCAATGTGGCGAAAGGGAAGGAAGACCCTTTACCATCTCATACTTGTTGAGCTCAAGTAAGTAGCCAGAACTAAGATGCCCATATCTCTTGTGCCATAGGGAAGTTGCCTCCTTGGTAGAGACAGTCATGACAACATGTGGAGTAGAGATAGCATCTAGTGCAAATAAGCCATGCTTATATGAAGCTGTTGCAATCTGCTTACCCTTCCTGGTAATTGTACAACACTTCTTTCCATTCTCAACACGAAAGTTGACAACCATATTTCTGTCCAAGATTTGTGTCACTGACAACAAATTGTTGGCCAATCCCGGAACATAGAGGACCTTGTCAATATGACACTTGCCATCAGGAAGAGTGGTCGAAACTGTACCCTCTCCCTGAACCCTATAGGTTTTATCATCAGCAATGGTGACAGGTTTGCCCTCTTTGGCCACAAATGATTCAAACCATGATCTATCGCCAGTCATATGTTTACTAGCTCCAGAATCGACATACCAAATAGGATCCCTTTGTGTGGAATCTGTGGTAGTCATGAGCACCTTGTGTGCCCATTCAGAATCTGAGTCAGATTCTTCAACAGCAACATTCACTTGGGGTTGCTTGTTCTTATTTTGTGGTTTGTTTTGGCCTTTTTGCTTGTTCTTATGCCAACACCTGTTGGTGTCATGGTTGTCTTTCTCACAGATATTGCACCACCTCTTCTTCTATTGAGGTTGCTTGCATTTTCCTTTCGTATCCTGTTGAGAATTTCCTCCTTTATGAAAGTTGCCTCCTTTTTGCCCATTACCTTTCTTCCTAGAACCCTGCCTGTTGGTGTATAGGGCTGTATTGGAAGAATCATCCTTGTGAAGTTGGCGTGCCTCTTGTTGTTGGAGCAGATTGACCAACTCGATGTAGGTAATTTATCGTTGGGACACCTGGATGGAGGTTATCAACATGTCAAATGAAGAAGGTAAAGCTCTCATCACAAGTGAAATGAGAAGCTTTTCGTCCACAGTATCTCCCAGAGAACTCAATTTCTCTTTCAACTCAGACACTTCAAATTGGTCCCCCTTTCGATATACCTTTTGCTAGGCCAATATACCGTACAAAATACCCACCCTTACGTGAGGGAAACTATAGGTATTTAGAAAGATCAACAAAAATCACCCGCCCTTACGTGAGGGAGACTATAGGTGAAATTTAGAGATCATACGATACGTGGAACATAAGCGATACTGAAAGGGAATCGCCTTGTTGATGGCACCTACCATAGAAGATTCTTCTCATGCGTGGGGCATAACTTCCCCTAAACACTATGAAGAATACTTCGTCAGGATTTACGCCTAAACACAAGTGCGATAAAGGGTAGTGGATGGAGTAAAAAATGCAAAAAATGGCGTACTTATTCCTCCCCGACGATTTATAGAGAACAAGCTCAGACGTCATTATAGAAGCTATATTAGGCGGCGGATATAGTAGCCAAATCACGACAGCTTTACCTGTAAGTGCTGGCCAGAGGTATCGCAAATACCGAATGTCGTAGTGCAAATAAATTGCACAGATGGGTTTTATATTCCGGGGACTTAGGGAGTGTTTTGATTTTAAGTTTTTAATGTTATAGTGCAAAAATGAAATATGCAACATACAACATGAAAAAACTGCCCACAAGAATAACCCTCAAGGTGTCGGTCACAGCCGAAAATGCACCTTTTACAATGCCAAATTGCTATTTTTTCTAAAAATTACTCTCAATCCCCCTTTGATTTTTTGAAAAAAAATCCCCCCTTAAAAGGCTTTCTTTAACAAAGCATTTTTATAATCATTATTTATTTAAAATTAAAATAAATAATTTCAATTTATATAGTTTTAAAAACTTTAGAAAAAATAAATTAAAATTAAATTTTAATTTATAAAGTTTAAAACTATATTAAAAAAATTAAAATTAAAAATTTTAATTAAAAATAATAATAATTAAAAATGACTTTGAAACAAAAATATACCTGAGGGGAGTCGGCGGGATTTGAACCCCCGACCTGCAGGCTCCCTGAGCCTTTCCGCACGGCTCACGACCACGTGAGCCAGCGGGCTGATCCGAGATGATCAGTGGACCTCCTCCCTTTTCAACACCAAATGGTCCTCCTCCTCCGCTGCGGCCTCGCGTGTTGCTGTTTCCCGCCTACGGCCTGCGTTCCCTGGCGCTGCTTCCCGGCTGCACACTTTCCCGAAAAAAAATTGTTTTCCGAAAAGAAAAATGCTGCCCTCTGCGCAGTCCAACCACGGCTGCACTTTTGCGATTTTTTTTTTTTTTTAAAAACGGGAATTCACTATTTTAAAAAAAAATCGGGGGGGAGGGGAAGGCCGCGTGCAGGGCTGAGCGCAAATGGCCGATGGCCGCGGGGGGGGGGGGTTTATACTCCCCCAGCGGGAGCGAAAATTCAAATCTCCGCTTCCCGCGTAAAGGGGGGGCCTCCGACCGCGCGCGCGCGTCCGTTGACGCGTGACGCATCCTCCCTCCAACGCGCAGCATTTGAGCTGCGCGGGGGGATTGGGTGGGGGTTCTCCCCTCCTCGACTGCCGCACATGGGTCCGGCCCGGCAGGGCTGCTCGCGTGCTCTATCGCGACAGTCCTGTCGCGTGGGCACGGGCCTTGTCGCGACAGTCCCCTGCGCGACGCGTGGCGCTCGCGCGTGTGGGCGCGTCGCGGCCTGCGGAGCGCTGCGCTCTGTCGTGCGTGGGCGCGTCGCGGCCTGCAGAGCGCGGGCTTGCGCTCGTGCGTCGCGAGCTGGACGCGCGTTCGGCTCCTCCCCGCTCTGCGCGAGGTCCTGCACGTCTTTTTTTTTTTTTTTTTTTTTAAATAAAAAAATTCCTGTAACGCACGGACTGCGAAAAAGAAAACTCTCGCCGAGGTAACGCACGGACTGCGAAAAAAATCGCGCCCGAATCAAAAACGCACTCTGCTCCTCACCTCGCCCCTGGCTCTGATACCATGTAAAATACGGAACAATATTTTATTATTGCAGCAGCGTTTAAATAATGCTGCGTTACAAACAAACATCCGGGAATAGTCACCGGAACTGTTACAGGGTAACAGAGCTTGTTACGTAGTTGTAACAGCCAGCCAATAATCTAATACAGACAAATAGTACGCTAACAATTCGACAGTGGATGTAGCTCACATATTGGGTGAACCACTTACATGCTTGTGTTCTTTCTATTTTATGTGATTGTTTTATATTTTATGATTGTTTTATTTTTTATTTTTGGTAAGTAGCAGATTTATATACAACGGGTTTTTTAAGGATACCAAAACCTTATTTACAATAGATGCCCTAGCTTTGAAAAAAAAAAAAACATGATGGGCTAGGGGTGTATCCCTAGAAAAAAAACCCGGGCCTCAAAACTTGACCCCTTGCTGACAAACCAAACAAAAATAACCCCATACCCACTAAAAAAACTCAAGGGTGCAGAGACCCCTACATCCAGACCTGTAGAATACGTACGTGGGCCAGGCAGAAACCACTAGCAAGGTGAACCACTAGGGCTGTCCCAAGCTAAGGCCCTGCACCTTGGAGCTATTTTCGATCCCTATCGGGACCATCCCCCATCCTATGTCGGAGCTCTTTGAAGGTACTAACGACAACAGTAGCCGCATTTGCTATCGACATGAGTGAGTTGATCGCCATGTCGAGAAGGATACTAGTTGGGAAGATTCGAAGCCTATTCTCAAAATTTGAGTAGGTCTCAATGGTTTCTGTGGCCTCGAATCTAGGACTCTTAAGTCTAGTTGAGGACCTACTGTCATCGAGAGTCAGGTCCCTCTGAACAGAGCTAGCGCTAAGGGTCGAAGCGCCACCAGGGGCCTGAGATGACATCCTTCATTTTTGGGTAGGTTTGCGCTCTTTAGGAGGAGGGGAATCTTCGTGTTCACTGGGAATGTTCTCCTTGGATTTAGAGGCATCAAGGGAGGCATCAGGGGAGGCAGTAGCCTTGATGGAGAGGATAGAATCCAGGGGGAATATGCTAGAGCGGGGGCTGGCTGGCCAGGGCATGACGATAGAGGACAACCATAATGCCTTGATGGGAAGGGCGGGTTTGGTTTTTATGAGCCCTGTCTATGGCAAGGTCAAGTGAGTAAAGTAGAAAGCGGGGAGTGCTTAGAAGGGTGGCACCACGAAGGTGATTGACGAAGCTTAACTAGAAGCTATACATCTTCTGGTCTGGATCATCACAAGTGATGAATTGCATCATAGGTACAATGGCTTCATCCAAAGGTTCGGGTAGGTCAGTCTTGAACAAGATAGACTTGTCCTAATTCTGCTTCGGGAAGCGAGAGAGCTCCTCCTTCCAATTATGTTTATCATGGCGAATGAACCTCCCCTTCTCCTCGTGATGCAAACCAGTGACCTTGAACACAAATTCTCTAGTAAATTTGAAGTGCAATCCTTTCATCTGGAACTCACCCTTGTTTCAATTATCCAAGAAACCCTAAGTGATCTCCTCATCAGGCCCAACAAATTTATGGAGAAAAATTGGTATACTACTAAGCGTCAGAGAAGACCAAAGAAGACTTTCTTAGAGAGAGGGTCGAGGGCTCGACGAAGATGGTTTTGGGAGAAGATATGGCGAGCTCATAGGTCAACCAAGGCAAAAAGTGATGGAAGGGGGCAGAACCAAAAGGGGAATTCGCTCGCTAGGAAAGGATCGGGGGAAAGGGGTAAGAGGGAATGGAGGCGATAGGGCTCAAAGGAAGATAAAGGTGAATGGAGGAAGCCAAAGAGGTAGTGATCATGTGCATGCATCAAGAGTCGGTACCTTGGGCGAGGGGAGACATGAGTGGAGTGAGACGGGGCAAGTGAGATGAGTGGTAGGCATGGTAGTTAAGGGGTGGGGGCCCGTGGATGAGCTCCACATGGTACATCATCTGAGGTGGCTCTACGGGTTAGCCTCGCATGAGTGGTTGCCACACCTGGGAAGCCAAGTAATAAAGATCAAATGACACTAAGCCAGTGGTAAGGCATTCATCTTAAGGTGGCATGAGCCCAAACGTGGATCTGATAATGAGGTCAGCTAGGATGCATCCTACATGGATTGGTTTCAAGCTGCCTCGAACATGGATGCTGGGGAAGAAGATACCTGGCACCGTAGGCTACCAAATGTTCATACTGATATGACCATAGTCAGGGAGACTATAGGAAACTACCACCATAAAGGAATTTGCAAAAAAATTAATGGCTTGCATGCGATTGGGGCAGGTGTGGCACTAAGTCACTAAGGCCCACAAATAGGGGAGTCTATATGTGAGGAGTATCATCAGGACTAGGTAAGTCTTACGATGTTGCTTGCACTAGCTCAACAGGAAAGTCCTTGGTCTAGACGTTGAGCCCTTCCAAAGAGGCTACTAGATGCACCACGAGATGGCACCCTAGATGAGGGTGACCTTGATGATGTTGAGGGAGTCGCCCTTGATGATCACTTTGCTAGCGGCCTCCTGGAGGGTGAGTAACCCATAGAGTAGCACCACAAATTTTATAAATTTGTTGGTTTACGAACCAAAAAACTTAGTGTACACCAATATCAGGGTCCCATTATGGTTTTGGATGGCCCCGTCAACTCTAGAGGGACCGAGATTGCCCTTGGAGGCTCTGTGGAAGTTGATTTTGACCCACCTGGGAGGAGGGGTTGTCCACCTTGTCGCGGCTCTTGGAGAGGGGACAAGAGGGCCAGGGGGGAACTTGGACTCCGAGGGAGGTGAGGAGGGTAAACTCACTCACCTTCCAGGGAGGACTACCTAGGGGAGGGAACGAGAGTTCTATAGGGCGAAGGCCACCGATTTGGCAACCATCAACTGGGGGAATCATGTCGGGGAAGAGAAGGCTCTACCGTTGCGCTCAAGTGAGATCTACTACAGTAGGTGGGTAAGACATACTACCTAGAGGGAGCAAATGGTGGGGTGGGTTGGGCCACTAGGAAAAAATATTGATGATGGAGTTGGGGGAAACCCACTAAATGGAAAATAGGGTGAGGAGGTGATTGAGGGCCTCGAAGGAGAAAGGACCCACAAACAGGGGAGTCTAGATGTGAGTGTTGAGCAAGGTGCAACAACAATATTGTCATTGTTGTCAACACAGTTAGACAGATTGGTTGATGTAGTGGATAGGAATTAAGAGGTTCTTTAGAGTATGTACAGTGATTTTCCAAAAGATCAAAGTGGCCCATATGCTAAAATTCAAAAGAAAATCACAAGGAAGAAAACTGTCGTGATATCACGACATGTTGAGCAAGAAAGAAAAATTGTCACGATATCACGACATCTTGAGCAAGAAAGAAAAGCTGTCATGATTTCGCGACATGTTCGAAGAGAAAGCGCAAGCAAGATAAACTATCGTGATTTTGTGACATGTTCGAAGAGAAAGCGCAAGTAGAAAAAGTGTCACGATTTCGCGACATGTTGGAAGAGAAAAAGGCAAGTAGAAAAAGTGTCACGATTTTGCGACATATTGCAAGAGATATAGTATTGAAGAAAAAGTGTCACGATTTCGTGACATGTTGGAAGAGAAAAAGGCAAGTAGAAAAAGTGTCGCGATTTCGCGACATATTGCAAGAGAGATAGTATGGAAGAAAAAGTGTCACAATTTTGTGACATATTGCAAGAGAGTGTTTCCGAATTACATCCTCACCCCTCACTTGTGCTTACATCCTTGATCTCTCTTTTGGAAGGGAGGTTATTAGGTGAATATTGGAAGCACAATCCAGACCCAAAACATAAAAATTTTTCTACAATACCCCACCCAATTTGATTACACAACCCCCCAAGAGTTTTTAGACCCATCCCAAGTGGATTGGTGCCAAAACCAAGCCCCAAATGGCGGGCGTCCTGTCCCCGGGCGACCCCCGCACTATTGCAGTCCTAATTGCCTCACCCTGGAGCGATTAGAAATTTGTAGTAGATTTCCTTACTGTTCATTTTTCATTTTATTTTATGTCTTTCATATATGCTGCCATTCATATTTCATGATATTCTGATGAGTTTTGACTATGTTTTCATTGTTTTTCGCTTTCACTAACATACAGGGAGCATTTTTTGATACAGGATGATCAGGGTCGAATCTCCAAAATCTGACCTTTTGGGTCATCTCAAAATACCCCATTTTGCCTAAAACCAACTTTTTAGGTGTTTTGGAGGCCTCTAGATGGTACATTTAGGAGGTTTCTTTCTGACATTTTATGACAGTCCTAATCATCCCACCTCGGAGCAATTAGAAATCTATAACATATTTCTTGATTGTTCCTTTTGTAGTGTGTTCCTAATAGTTTTTACATGCTTCTATCCAAATTTCATTTTATTCTAACATGTTTTTATCACCGTGTTAATTGTTTCATGCATTCATTAATCGTAGGCCTTGGGGATTGCATATTTCCCTCCATCCGTAGGTGCTATTAAATTTTTTATGTTTCTCTGAACACAAGATATCAACACCAAAGGGGTATCAAGTAACTACAGACACATTCATGCAAGCGACGATGACGTTTGGCCCACCCATTTCAAATGTGGGCACGTGGAAGATCTCGAAGGGAAGCGTACCATCCGTGGTGTAACAAAACTATATCTAATGCTCCTGGATCATAAAAAGGAAGGAGACATATTGTAACATAGTATTAAATCAAACTTAATAAAAATAAGGGTTGCACTTTACATTTGCTTTATATCTCATTTCAGTTCATTTGTTTTCCCTTTTTCATGCACTTTAGTCCTTCTTCTTCATTCATAGGACTTAGCGTTTTGCATGCTTTTATTTGCACCACACCTGGTACGACTACGGGCTTCCATATCCTCATGCTTTCAAATGGGTATCATAAGCACTAATGTAAATGAAAGCTTATGGTTTCACATTATATATTATAAAACGCCTTATGAAAGTTGGAAGAAACTAAAGAACTTATTTGGAAAAGCAGATCAAATAAGATCAATGCAGCTAGAGGCAAAATTAACAGCTTTATCTCCTAAAGAATTTAGCAATATTGTTGACTTTCTCACCAAATTTAAGTCCTTACTCAATTTAAATGTAGTGGTAAGAATAAAAAATATAAAGAATGCATCTATCTAATTCTTTCTAAATTAATGGTGTATTTCAGATATTCGCAACCACATTTATATCTATAAAATATGCTCTTGGTGCAAGTTTCAAAATGCCCCCCTTAGAAGAATTCTATGAGAGACTAACTAGAGAAGAAATAAAACTTACAAAGTATGAGATCTATTCCTCTTCCTCTAAAACCTTAGTAGCATCTACCTCCAGTAAAGAAAATTTCAAAAAGAAAGAAAGAAGTCCCATAACTTGTACTCACTGTAAAATGAACGGTCATTTTGCAAACAAATTTTGGAAAATATTACAACTAGAGACAGCTATGAAGGATCAAAATATAGATAATAAAAAGCAAATAGGAAAATCCCTAAATGTCCAATGGAAGATCACCAATACTTCATCTAATTACTAGGTCCTAGATTCTGGAGCAACTCATCACATGAATGCTTCAGATGAGTCATTCTCTTCTATATCCTCAAGTTCAACATGTAGCATAGAATTTTGTGACTCCTCCTTTATCCCATTAAAATAAAAGGGTGACATATCCATTGATGGTGTTTCTATCAATAATGTTATCTATATTCCAAACATTGCAACATATATCCTCTCTGTCTATCAAATTTGTAATTTTGTAAAGGGGAAAGTTGTTATCTTCTCTCCAACAGGAGTTGAAATAAGAAACTTTCAAGATCCCCACTCTCTTATAGCTAAAGGAGATATTGATCACAACACTTGCCTATTTCACTTCAAATGATTCAAAAATCTAGAAGGGGCATCCTATTTTGTGGCTCATGGAGATATTGAAAGCAATATTTGGCATGAAAGGTTTGGTCATCTTAGTTATAACTACCTAAAGGAATTGAACACCCATGAAATGGTAACAGGTTTACCTCAAGTCTCTTCTATTGATGGAATATGTCCTGGATGTGCTCTTGGAAAGAAACATCAAGATCCTTTCCACCCAAGTGGTTCTCTAAAAGCCTCACCCCCTCTAGAGTTAATCCATAGTGACTTAATGTTTTCCTAGAGCATTCTTTCAAAGGACAAAAATATGCTTTAACATTTATTTATGACTTTTCTAGAAGAACTTGGGTCTGCTTCCTAAAATACAAAAGTGATGTTCTATCCCACTTCAAAATCTTTAAAACCTTAGTTGAAAATCAAACCTCTTGCAACATCAAGCAAATTCACACAGATAATGGGGAAATATTACAGTAATAGTTCTCAATATTTCTATCAAGTCATAGCATCATTCATCAACATTCTATATCCTATAATCCATAGCAAAATGGTATTGCAGAGAGGAAAAATGAACATTGAAGGAAATGGCAAACTACATGCTTCATTCAAGAGATCTTTCAAAAAAAATTTGGGCAGAAGCCAGAATCTATTAACTGTGCAAACTATATTCAAAACAACACACCTCATAAAGATCTTGACCATTTAACTCCTAAAGAAGCATGGACTAGCTCAAAAATGGATGTCTCCTTCAAGATTTTTGGGTGTACTACTTGGGCGCACATCCCAAAGAAGAAAAGAAAGACTAGATAAGAAAAGCAAAAAGCTCATCTTTGTTGGTTATTGTGAGGAAATGAAAGCATACGAGCTCCTTGATCCCACAACTCATGAGGTCTTTTTTCATAGGAATGTCCAATTTGATGAAACATTTCCTTTGAGCGATTCTCAACCATATTCTTCCTCTATTGAGCCTTCTCCTATAGTAGAACCTCAATATAATGAAGAACCAAATTTAGAGATTAATTTAGACATTGATAAAAAATATGAGTAACCTATAACTCCAACTCAAAGTCTTTCCACTCCTTCTACTCCTTCCACTATGCCAAAATGGTCCCACACAATTGTTAAAGAAGCTACTCCTTACATTCAAAATCTTCCATCATCCAGATTAACCAACTCCATAGGCACTGGTCTTGTTTTTCAATCTATTTCCTCTGATCCTCAATCCTTCAAATAAACCATTGGTATTAAATAATGGGATGTTTCCATGGAAAACAAAACTTGGGATTTAGTTCCCCTACCTGAAGGAAGGAAATTAGTTCATTGTAAATGGATTTATAGAATAAAATATGGACCTAATGGGGAAATTAACAAACACAAATCTCGCCTAGTAGCGAAAGGTTTCTCTCAAATTGAAGGAATTGATTATGCTAAAACCTTTGCACCAGTTGCCAAAATGGATTTTGTTAGATTGGTTCTTGCTCTGGCTACTTCCCAAAAGTGGCTTGTCTTTCAAATGGATTTAAAAAGTGCTTTCTTACATGGGGAATTAAAGGAAGAGATATTTATGGAACAACATGTTGGTTTTAATCAAGACTCCTCTCTTGTTTGTAGGCTAAATAAATCTCTCTATGCCCTCAAACAAGCTCCTAGAGCTTGGTATGGAAAATGGACTTCTTCCTTCTTTCCTCAAGTTTTTCTCATTGTGATTCTGATAACATAGTCTACATTTGAAGATATCTCATACGTTGTTGGCTTATTATCCAGATTCTTACATCAAACTCATTTCGGTCACTAGCAAGCAACAAAAAGAATCCTCCACTACTTGCAAGGAACTACTCACTTTGGGATCTTATATGAGGGAAAATCCATGGATATCATTGGCTACACGGGTTCATATTGGGAAGGTTCAGTAGAAGACATACGTTCAACTTCTGGCTATGTCATTTGTCTTGATTATTCATCAATTGCTTGGTTATGTAAAAAACAACAAGCAAAGGCCTTATCATACACATAAGCAGAATACAGAGCAACAATTTTAGCAAGTTAGGAAGCTCTTTGGCTTCATAGGTTTCTAAGAGAATTTGGGTTTTCCTATAACAAACCTATTACTCTTTGGTGTGACAATCAGAGCACAATTCATATTGCACAAAATCCAGTTGAGCATCAATGCATCAAGTGCATTGAGATACACATATACTTCATTCAATAGCATATTCAGAATGGGGACATATACTTGGACTATATTACAACTAAAAATCAAGTTGCAGATATCTTCACCAAGACATTTCCTTCTTCGCGTTACATACAATTGCAAGAGAAACTTGGTGTATTAAAGCTACATTGAAATAAAGGTCTTTTAACCTCTTCTTTTATTATTGTATTCTTTGGAGGATGGTTTTTGCCATGTGGTATTTTCACCATCTCTAATATAAATTGTAAATGAGTACCTCATTAGTCCATGTTGTCGGGACTCATTTTTTTTATATTAAGAGGACAATCTTCGCAAACCAAAGACAAACCTCTTCCTTTTTTTTTTTTTTTTTGATAGATGGTTTTTCCCATAGGGTTTTTACCATCTCTTTAGAAAAGAAAACATTGTACATGAGTACCTCATCAGGCTCTGTTGCTAGAACTCATTTGCACAATACACCCCTAGTATAACTTAAGGGAGGTGTTAGAATAAGCAATTATTCTGTTAATTTGTACTAGGATATACTTACTTGAGTTTCCACTCCTTCATGAGTCAAGTGATCTCAGTTATAGTCTACATCAGATTTGATGAGTTATAGTCAATGATCAAATTTATTATTTATACAAAGTTGATCCATAGAATAATCAATCAGTTCTATTTTGTTTCTTCAAATCTTATAATGATGTGCAACTCTACTCTTGGGAAATTCTAACAATATTGTTGATGGTGGTTGTTTTGCAGGTATAAGTATTTGAAGAGTGAAATAGAAAATGATGATGGTGTGAAATATCACCATGGTGGGGTATTTATATTAGTAAAGAAGAAAGAAATCCTACTAAGTAAAACACTCACCAATAGTTTATGGATACATGAAATCTCAAATAGATGTATCTTTTTAGGAGTAGATATTATATCATAAATGAATGCTTGTATATAAAAATTCTCTAACGAAAAAGAAAGTACAACAAGTATGAAAGCTATTCTTAACAAGTATATGACAATATTTCATTGTCATCTTATAAGAAGGAATGTTGAAGGTATATAAATATGGATGTATGTTTGTATGTTATGTTTTTTATATATTTAATTTATGCTTTTATACAATAAATATAAAAATAAAATAAAATATATAATAAATAAATATTAATAAATAATGTAAATTAACAATGTTGCTTATACGTGTAACTAATAAGAACGAAATAATATTAATTATTTTAAAAATAAATGACCACCTTTCGAACAAGGTGGTCGAAGGTATGGAAACATAGAAGACACCTCCTTGTCTTATAAATCCCCTTTGAAATTAGCAAAAGGGAGACATTTTTACTAGAGAGAAATAAGGAGGAAGAAAAGTGAGCAGATTTGGTTTCAAAAAATACATCAGGTTGGTTCGCATCTATCTGAAAGGTTCATTTTTACCTATCTGTGTTTGTCCATGTAAATGAGATGCTTGAATTTAATTATTAATATCTTTTATTTTAAAAGAAAAATTAGAGAGAACAATAGCTGTATATTTCTTTGTAGATTAATATTATTCCAACTGGGTTTTCTGGTTTGAATTTGTTTAACTTCGAATAAGTTTCTACTATCTTCCTTACAACAATTCCTTCTACAATATTTCACTATAACTGCACATCCTTTGATTTCTCAGATTCAGTAGAACAAGCCTGTAATAAATTAGAATTTAACTATGCTAGTGAAACCTTTGATTTGCTATAAAAGAAACTATGGTAGTCACAAGATAAAATTATTTGAAATGGGTTAATCAATACACGAGATAAGACTGTGTTAAAAAGTCATTCAAACTCCCATATTAAAACAAGACCGTGTCAAATTTTCTTACTAAAAGAAGACGTAGGCTAATTTCAATTTAGCTTAGTGCTTCGCTGAAATCAATAAATGAATGTTGTAGGTTCAATTGAATGGCTTAACTAATACATGAGTTTAATAAAGTGATGTATTGTTGCAGATACTAAAGAGAAGATAGTTTGATTTGCTAATAATACTTGGATTTTGAGATGCACTGTTTAAAATGGAGTTATAGGTGAGATAAAGATTAATTTATCTCGTACTAATGGATGATATTTTACTTTCTCGATGGACAAATATTAAATAAATGATGTAAAGACTTTGTTGCTCATAGTTGATATTATTTGTATACCCAAAATAGACATTCAATAGAAAATGTATAAATTAAATAAATAAGATTTATCTTGAGCCGTTCTGACCTCGAATTCAAGAAAGAGTCTGGTTTTTTTATACCCAAAAATAGACATTCAATAGAAAATGTATAAATTAAATAAATAAGATGCATCTTGAGATGTTCTGACCTCGAACCCAAGCAAGAGTCCGGTTCACTAGTGAAGCCAACAAAACTTGATTGTGTAAAATGAAGGTGTTTATTTTTAAGTTTTATTTAAATGAAAATGTATTTACATTAGTAATGGTTTGGTCTAACAAAATTACGTTATGTCTAATGAAAAAAATCTTATATCATACCTTTTGTGATTCATTGAATTGCATTCTCACTTTTCATTGCTTAATAGTTTATTCCAAATTTTTGCTTGAACGTTCTTGTGGAATCAGAAATATTAATGACATAATGAGAGGTTAGGTACCTTCGCAATGCTAAATTTCTATGAGGAATCATTCTTTTAAAGTGTGCTTATAGCAAAGTAAATGTGCAACTCCTTGTTATTTAACTAAATTTAGTGATTTTTTTATATTTGATTTCATGCATCCTTTAAAAAATAAAAAGAATCTACACGGTCATATTGATTTTGTAATGCTTCTTCACAGATGCATCCTTTAATTACCCACTACTCGTTGTTATATGGAGGTAATAATTATGACTCAAGAATGATCATTTCCTAACTCGATAGGTCAATATAAGTAGATAACGAAGAATGATATAGGACGTCTTCTCGAGATCATTGTACAAGTAGTGTAGTGATGAATCCTTGTACAACTTATGATTAGGAGTAATCTAGCATGATAAAAATAGCTAGACTAATCCACGATAGTTGGTATGGTACAACTAGTTGTTAATCACTTGTTTTTGTTTTCTTCATTATTCCCCATTTTTATTATCTCTTTAGCGATGTGTTGGAAAAGTGCTCTTCCTCTAACTAGTTTGGTTCCCATGATCTCTATATCATATTCTAAAATTTTGGTAATGAATTGAGCCCTTTTCTCATTCATTTCTCCACTCATTATATATTATCCAATGCTACAATTTATAACAAAAGTAGTGATTCTATTGTTGGAGATCATGTATCTAAAATGCTTTAGTCCCCTTCTTAAGGCATACACCCATTTCTTCACAAAATTATATTCTTTGAGGGTTTGGCTAAAAAATACCACCAGACACTCATGTTGGTTTTTATCCTTTTGTATGGTTAGTGCCACTATACTAAGCTCTCCTCCATATGCATAAATGATAAAATATTTATTGAAATATGGATTTATGAGCACTTAAGCATCTATAATAGCTTATTTTATTTTTTGGAAAGCCTCATTTTCTTCCTTCATCCATATAAAGGAATATAAACTTAGTGTACACCAATATCAGGGTCCCATTGTGGTTTTAGATAGCCCCGTCAGCTCCAGAGGGACCGAGATTGCCCTTGGAAGCTCTATCAAAGTTGATTTTGAACCACCCAGGAGGAGGGGCTGTCCACATTTTCGTAGCTCTTGGGGAGGGGACAAGGGGGCTAGGGGGAACTTGGACTCCGAGGAAGGTGAGGAGGGTAAACTCACTCACCTTCCAGGGAGGACTACCTAGGGGAGGGAACAAGAGTTCTATAGGGCGAAGGCCACCGATTTGGGAACCATCGACTAGGGGAAGCATGTCGGGAAAGAGAAGGTTCTGCCATTGCGCTCAAGTGAGATCTACTAGAGTAGGTGGGTAAGACATACTACCTAGAGGGAGCGAATGGTGGGGTGGGTTGGGCCACTAGGAAAAAATATTGATGATGGAGTTGGGGGAAACCAACTAAATGGAAAATAGGGTGAGGAGGTGATTGAGGGCCTCGAAGGAGAAAAGACCCACAAACAGGGGAGTCTAGATGTGAGTGTTGAGCAAGGTGCAACAACAATATTGTAATTGTTGTTAACACAGTTAGATAGATTGGTTGATGTAGTGGACAGGAGTTAAGAGGTTCTTCAGAGTATGTACAGTGATTTTCCAAAAGATCAAAGTGACCCATATGCTAAAAATCAAAAGAAAATCACAAGGAAGAAAACTGTCGTGATATCACGACATGTTGAGCAAGAAAGAAAAATTGTCACGATATCGCGACATCTTGAGCAAGAAATAAAAACTGTCACGATTTCGCGACATGTTCGAAGAGAAAGCGCAAGCAAGATAAACTATCGCGATTTTGCGACATGTTCAAAGAGAAAGCGCAAGTAGAAAAAGTGTCACGATTTTGTGACATGTTGGAAGAGAAAAATGCAAGTAGAAAAAGTTTCACGATTTCGCGACATGTTGGAAGAGAAAAAGGCAAGTAGAAAAAGTGTCGCGATTTCGTGACATGTTGGAAGAGAAAAAGGCAAGTAGAAAAAGTGTCGCAATTTCGTGACATATTGCAAGAGAGATAGTACGGAAGAAAAAGTGTCACGATTTTGTGACATATTGCAAGAGAGTGTTTCCGAATTACATCCTCATCCCTCACTTGTGCTTACATCCTTGATCTCTCTTTTGGAAGGGAGGTTATTGGGTGAATATTGGAAGCACAATCTGGACCTAAAACCAAAAATTTTTGCCACAATACCCCACCCAATTTTCTTACACAATCCCCCAGGAGTTTTTAGACCCATCCCAAGTGGATTGGTGCCGAAACCAAGCCCCAAACGACGGGCGTCCTGCCCCCGGGTGCCCCCCGCACTGCTGCAGTCCTAATTGCCCCACCCTGGAGCGATTGGAAATTTGTAGTATATTTCCTAACTGTTCATTTTGCCTTTTATTTTATGTCTTTCATATATGCTGCCATTCATATTTCATGATATTCTGATGAGTTTTGACTATGTTTTCATTGTTTTTCGCTTTCACTAACATACAGGGAGCATTTTTGGATACAGGATGATCAGGGTCGAATCTACAAAATCCGACCTTCTGGGTCATCTCAAAATACACCATTTTGCCTAAACCCAACTTTGTAGGTGTTTTGGAGGCCTCGAGATGATACATTTATGAGGTTTCTTTCTGACATTTTATGACAGTCCTAATCATCCCACCTCGGAGCGATTAGAAATCTATAACAGATTTCTTGATTGTTCCTTTTGCAGTGTGTTCCTAATAGTGTTTACATGCTTATGTCGAAATTTCATTTTATTTTGACATGTTTTTATTACCGTGTTAATTTTTTCATGCATTCATTAATCGGAGGCCTTAGGGTTTGCATATTTCCCTCCATCCGTAGGTGCTATTAAATGTTTGATGTTTCTCTGAACATAGGATATCGACACCAAAGGGGTAGCAATTAACTACAGACACATTCATGCAAGCGACGGTGACGTTTGGCCTACCCATTTCAAATGTGGGCACGCAGAAGATCTCGAAGGGAAGCGTACCATCCGTGTTGTAACAAAACTATATCTAACACTCCTGGCTTATAAAAATGAAGGAGACATATTGTAACCTGGTATTAAATCAAACTTAATAAAAATAAGGGTTGCACTTTACATTTGCTTTATATCTCATTTCAGTTCGTATGTTTTCCTTTTTTCATGCACTTTAGTCCTTCTTCATTCCTAGGACTTAGCGTTTCACATGGTTTTGTCTGCACCGCACCCGGTACGACTACGGGCTTCCGTATCCTCATGCTTTCAAATGGGTATCATAAGCACTAATGTAAATGAAAGATTATGGTTTCACATTAAATATTATAAAATGCCTTATGAAAGTTGGAAGAAACTAAAGAACTTATTTGGAAAAGTAGATCAAATAAGATCAATGCAGCTAGAGGCAAAATTAACAGTTTTATCTCCTGAAGAATTTAGCAATATTGTTGAATTTCTCACAAAATTTAAGTCCTTACTCAATTTAAATGTAGTGGTAAGGATAAAAAATATAAAGAATGCATCTATCTAATTCTTTCTAAATTAATGGTGTATTTCAGATATTCGCAACCACATTTATATCTATAAAATATGCTCTTGGTGCAAGTTTCAAAATGCCCCCCTTAGAAGAATTCTATGAGAGACTAACTAGAGAAGAAATAAAACTTGCAAAGTATGAGATCTATTCCTCTTCCTCTAAAACCTTAGTAGCATCTACCTCCACTAAAGAAAATTTCAAAAAGAAAGAAAGAAGTCCCATATCTTGTACTCACTGTAAAAAGAATGGTCATTTTGCAAACAAATGTTGGAAAATATTACAACTAGAGACAGCTATGAAGGATCAAAATATAGATAATAAAAAGCAAATAGGAAAATCCCTAAATGTCCAATGGAAGATCACCAATACTTCATCTAATTACTAGGTCCTATATTCTGGAGCAACTCATCACATGAACACTTCAGATGAGTCATTCTCTTCTATATCCTCAAGTTCAACATGTAGCATAGAATTTGGTGACTCCTCCTTTATCCCATTAAAATAAAAGGGTGACATATCCATTGATGGTTTTTCTATCAATAATGTTATCTATATTCCAAACATTGCAACATATATCCTCTCTGTCTATCAAATTTGTAATTTTGGAAAGGGGAAAGTTGTTCTCTTCTCTCCAACAGGAGTTGAAATAAGAAACTTTCAAGATCCCCACTCTCTTATAGCTAAAGGAGATATTGATCACAACACTTGCCTATTTCACTTCAAATGATTCAAAAATCTAGAAGGGGCATCCTATTTTGTGGCTCATGGAGATATTGAAAGCAAAATTTGGCATGAAAGGTTTGGTCATCTTAGTTATAACTACCTAAAGGAATTGAACACCCATGAAATGGTAACAAGTTTACCTCAAGTCTCTTCTATTGATGGAATATGTCCTGGATGTGCTCTTGGAAAGAAACATCAAGATCCTTTCCACCCAAGTGGTTCTCTAAAAGCCTCAGCCCCTCTAGAGTTAATCCATAGTGACTTAATGTTTTCTTAGAGCCTTCTTTCAAAGGAGAAAAATATGCTTTAACCTTTATTTATGACTTTTCCAGAAGAACTTGGGTCTGCTTCCTAAAATACAAAAGTGATGTTCTATCCCACTTCAAAATCTTTAAAACCTTAGTTGAAAATCAAACCTCTTGCAACATCAAGAAAATTCACACAGATAATGGGGGAATATTACAGTAATGAGTTCTCAATATTTCTATCAAGTCATAGCATCATTCATCAACATTCTATATCCTATAATCCATAGCAAAATGGTATTGCAGAGAGGAAAAATGAACATTGAAGGAAATGGCAAACTACATGCTCCATTCAAGAGATCTTTCAAATTTTTTTTGGGCAGAAGCCAGAATCTATTAACTGTGCAAACTATATTCAAAACAACACACCTCATAAATATCTTGACCATTTAACTCCTAAAGAAGCATGGACTAGCTCAAAACTGGATGTCTCCTTCAAGATTTTTGGGTGTACTACTTGGGCGCACATCCCAAAGAAGAAAAGAAAGACTAGATAAGAAAAGCAAAAAGCTCATCTTTGTTGGTTATTGTGAGGAAATGAAAGCATACAGGCTCCTTGATCCCACAACTCATGAGGTATTTTTTCATAGGAATGTCCAATTTGATGAAACATTTCCTTTGAGCGATCCTCAACCATCTTCTTCCTCTATTGAGCCTTCTCCTATAGTAGAACCTCAATATAATGAAGAACCAAATTTAGAGATTAATTTAGACATTGATGATAAATATGAGTAACCTATAACTCCAACTCAAAGTCTTTCCACTCCTTCTACTCCTTCCACTATGCCAAAATGGGCCCACACAATTGTTAAAGAAGCTACTCCTTACATTCAAAATATTCCATCATCCAGATTAACCAAATCCATAGGCACTGGTCTTGTTTTTCAATCTATTTCCTCTGATCCTCAATCCTTAAAATAAACCATTGGTATTAAATAATGGGATGTTTCCATGGAAAACAAAACTTGGGATTTAGTTCCCCTACCTGAAGGAAGGAAATTAGTTCATTGTAAATGGATTTATAGAATAAAATATGGACCTAATGGAGAAATTAACAAACACAAATCTCGCCTAGTAGCGAAAGGTTTCTCTCAAATTGAAGGAATTGATTATGCTAAAACCTTTGCACCAGTTGCCAAAATGGATTTTGTTAGACTGGTTCTTGCTCTGGCTACTTCCCAAAAGTGGCTTGTCTTTCAAATGGATTTAAAAAGTGCTTTCTTACATAGGAACTTAAAGGAAGAGATATTTATGGAACAACATGTTGGTTTTACTCAAGACTCCTCTCTTGTTTGTAGGCTAAATAAATCTCTCTATGCCCTCAAACAAGCTCCTAGAGCTTGGTATGGAAAATGGACTTCTTCCTTCTTTTCTCAAGTTTTTCTCATTGTGATTCTGATAACATAGTCTACATTTGAAGAGATGAAGGAAAAATCACCATACTTGTTCTATATGTTGATGATCTACTACTCACTGGTAGTGACTTCACTCACATTCAGACTGCAAAAGACTCCCTCTCTAAAAAATTTAATATGGTTGATCTGAGTCTAGGTCATTACTTGGGATCCAAATAAATCAAGGAGATGTAATAATTTTATTCTATCAACAAAAATACACTCTAGATATTCTTCAAAGGTTTAAAATGATAGATTGCAAACCTTCTCCTACACCTTTTTAATTTGGAATCAATCTAAGTACTTCCTGCACATTCCCTCTATGTGATGCATACCATAAACTTATAGGGAGTCTGTTATACCTTACTCATACTTGTCTAGATATCTCATACGTTGTTGGCTTAGTATCCAGATTCTTACATCAAACTCATTTCGGTCACTAGCAAGCAACAAAAAGAATCCTCCACTACTTGCAAGGAACTACTCACTTTGGGCTCTTATATGAAGGAAAATCCATGGATATCATTGGCTATACGGGTTCATATTGGTAAGGTTCAGTAGAAGACATATGTTCAACTTCTGGCTATGTCATTTGTCTTGATTATTCATCAATTGCTTGGTTATGTAAAAAACAACAAGCAGTGGCCTTATCATACACATAAGCAGAATACAGAGCAACAATTTTAGCAAGTTAGGAAGCTCTTTGGCTTCATCATATTCTAAGAGAATTTGGGTTTTCCTATAACAAACCTATTACTCTTTGGTGTGACAATCAAAGCACAATTCATATTGCACACAATCCAGTTGAGCATCAATGCATCAAGTGCATTGAGATACACATGCACTTCATTCAATAGCATATTCAGAATGGGGACATATACTTGGACTATATTCCAACTAAAAATCAAGTTGCAGATATCTTCACCAAGACATTTCCTTCTTCGCGTTACATACAATTGCAAGAGAAACTTGGTGTATTAAAGCTACATTGAAATAAAGGTCTTTTAACCTCTTCTTTTATTATTGTATTCTTTGGAGGATGGTTTTTGCCATGTGGTATTTTCACCATCTCTCATATAAATTGTAAATGAATACCTGATCAGGCCATGTTGTCGAGACTTAGTTTGTTTTATGTTATTAAGGATAATCTTTGCCATCCAAAGACATACCTCTTTACTTCATAGTAGATGGTTTTCCCATGTGGTTTTTTTACCATCTCTAATATAAATTGTAAATGAGTACCTCATTAGTCCATGTTGTCGGGACTCTTTTTTTTTGTATTAAGAGGACAATCTTCTCAAACCAAAGACAAACCTCTTCCTTTTTTTTTTTTTTTGATATATGGTTTTTCCCATAGGGTTTTTACCATCTCTTTAGAAAAGAAAACATTGTACATGAGTACCTCATCAGGCTCTGTTGCCGGAACTCATTTGCACAATACACCCCTAGTATAACTTAAGGGAGGTGTTAGAATAAGCAATTATTCTGTTAAGTTGTACTAGGATATACTTACTTGAGTTTCCACTCCTTCATGAGTCAAGTGATCTCAGTTATAGTCTACATCAGATTTGATGAGTTATAGTCAATGATCAACTTTATTATTTATACAAAGTTGATCCATAGAATAATCAATCAGTTCTATTTTGTTTCTTCAAATCTTATAATGATGTGCAACTCTACTCTTGGGAAATTCTAACAATATTGTTGATGGTGGTTGTTTTGCAGGTATAAGTATTTGAAGAGTGAAATATAAAATGATGATGGTGTGAAATATCACCATGGTGGGGTATTTATATTAGTAAAGAAGAAAGAAATCCTACTAAGTAAAACACTCACCAATAGTTTATGGATACATGAAAACTCAAATAGATGTATCTTTTTAGGAGTAGATATTATATCATAAATGAATGCTTGTATATAAAAATTCTCTAACGAAAAAGAAAGTACAACAAGTATGAAAGCTATTCTTAACAAGTATAAGACAATATTTCATTGTCATCTTATAAGAAGGAATGTTGAAGGTATATAAATATGGATGTATGTTTGTATGTTATGTTTTTTATATATTTAATTTATGCTTTTATACAATAAATATAAAAATAAAATAAAATATATAATAAATAAATATTAATAAATAATGTAAATTAACAATGTTGCTTATACGTGTAACTAATAAGAATGAAATAATATTAATTATTTTAAAAATAAATGACCACCTTTCGGACGAGGTGGTCGAAGGTATGGAAACATAGAAGACACCTCCTTGTCTTATAAATCCCCTTTGAAATTAGCAGAAGGGAGACATTTTTACTAGAGAGAAACAAGGAGGAAGAAAAGCAAGCAGATTTGGTTTCAAAAAATACATCAGGTTGGTTCACATCTATCTGAAAGGTTCATTTTTACCTATCTGTGTTTGTCCATGTAAATGAGATGCTTGAATTTAATTATTAATATCTTTTATTTTAAAAGAAAAATTAGAGAGAACAATAGCTGTATATTTCTTTGTAGATTAATATTATTCCAACTAGGTTTTCTGGTTTGAATTTGTTTAACTTCGAATAAGTTTCTACTATCTTCCTTACAACAATTCCTTCTACAATATTTCACTATAACTGCACATCCTTTTATTTCTCAGATTCAGTAGAACAAGCCTGTAATAAATTAGAATTTAACTATGCTAGTGAAACCTTTGATTTGCTATAAAATAAACTATGGTAGTCACAAGATAAAATTATTTGAAATGGGTTAATCAATACACGAGATAAGACTATGTTAAAAAGTCATTCAAACTCCCATATTAAAATAAGACCGTGTCAATTTTTCTTACTAAAAGAAGATGTAGGCTAATTTCAATTTAGCTTAGTGCTTCGCTGAAATTAATAAATGAATGTTGTAGGTTCAATTGAATGGCTTAACTAATACATGAGTTTAATAAAGTGATGTATTGTTGTAGATACTAAAGAGAAGATATTTTGATTTGCTAATAATACTTGTATTTTGAGATGCACTCTTTAAAATGGAGTTATAGGTGAGATAAAGATTAATTTATCTCGTACTAATGGATGATATTTTACTTTCTCGATGGAAAAATATTAAATAAATGATGTAAAGACTTTGTTGCTCATAGTTGATATTCTTTGTATACCCAAAATAGACATTCAATAGAAAATGTATAAATTAAATAAATAAGATTTATCTTGAGCCGTTCTGACCTCGAATTCAAGCAAGAGTCTGGTTTTTTTATACCCAAAAATAGACATTCAATAGAAAATGTATAAATTAAATAAATAAGATGCATCTTGAGATGTTCTGACCTCGAACCCAAGCAAGAGTCCGGTTCACTAGTGAAGCCAACAATACTTGATTATGTAAAATGAAGGTGTTTATTTTTAAGTTTTAATTAAATGAAAATGTATTTACCTTAGTAATGGTTTGGTCTAACAAAATTACGTTATGTCTAATTAAAAAAATCTTATATCATACCTTTTGTGATTCATTGAATTGCATTTTCACTTTTCATTGCTTAATAGTTTATTCCAGATTTTTTGCTTGAACGTTCTTGTGGAATCAGAAATATTAATGACATAATGAGAGGTTAGGTACCTTCGCAATGCTAAATTTCTATGAGGAATCATTCTTTTAAAGTGTGCTTATAGCAAAGTAAATGTGCAACTCCTTGTTATTTACCTAAATTTAGTGAATTTTTTATATTTGATTTCATGCATCCTTTAAAAAAATAAAAAGAATCTACACGGTCATATTGATTTTGTAATGCTTCTTCACAGATGCATCCTTTAATTACCCACTACTCGTTGTTATATGGAGGTAATAATTATGACTCGAGAATGATCATTTCCTGACTCGACAGGTCAATATAAGTAGATAACGAAGAATGATATAGGACATCTTATCGAGATCATTGTACAAGTAGTGTAGTGATGAATCCTTGTACAACTTATGATTAGGAGTAATCTAGCATGATAAAAATAGCTAGACTATTCCACGATAGTTGGTATGGTACAACTAGTTGTTAATCACTTGTTTTTTTTTTCTTCATTATTCCCCCTTTTTATTATCTCTTTAGCGATGTTTTGGAAAAGTGCTCTTCCTCTAACTAGTTTGGTTCCCATGATCTCTATATCATATTCTAAAATTTTGGTAATGAATTGAGCCCTTTTCTCATTCATTTCTCCACTCATTATATATTATCCAATGCTATAATTTATAACAAAAGCAGTGATTCTACTGTTGGAGATCATATATCTAAAATGCTTTAGTCCCCTTCTTAAGGCATACACACATTTCTTCATAAAATTATATTCTTTTTTGTATTCTTTGAGGGTTTGGCTAAAAAATACCACCAGACACTCATGTTGGTTTTTATCCTTTTGTATGGTTAGTGCCACTATACTAAGCTCTCCTCCATATGCATAAATGATAAAATATTTATTGAAATATGGATTTATGAGCACTTAAGCATCTATAATAGCTTATTTTATTTTTTGGAAAGCCTCATTTTCTTCCTTCATCCATATAAAGGAATATTATTTTTCTAATAGGAGTATCATGGGTTGACTATTGTTGTAAAATTAGACATAAAATTTCTATCAAAATTGATTTATCCAAAAAAGAATGCAACCCTTTCTTATACCTTGGTAATGAAATATTCATAATTGCTTTAGTTCTATCAAGATATATAACAATACCATATTTAGATACCACATATCCTAGTAATTTTCATTATGACACAAAAAAATACATTCCTTTGGGTTTAAACATACCCCAAATTCGTGGAATCATTGGAATTTTTTTTTGAGGTGTTCCAAATGCTCTTACTTCATTGATAATATTGTAAGGTAATCCAAATACTTTAGCATTATTTTATTTATTAGATCATGAAAGGCAATATCCATGGCTCTTTAGAATTCTCCTCTAATATTAGACAACCTAATTGGTAACTTTTCCTACCTTTAATGTCTTTCTAGGCGACACTTCTATTTCTTGATAATCTTGTTTTTATGATAAACCCCTTCCTTCCATTGAATTTGTCATTTAGGCTAAAAAGAGATTCTACGGTGATCAATATTTTTACCATTTTATTTGAACTTAATTGGATAATTTTATCTTCATATATCTCATTTATTATAGGGGTCATTTCTTTGAAAAAATTGTTTATCTATTGTAGGAATCAAATGATCTACTATTTATTTTTAAATCCCTACCAATTTTTTTGGTTGTTAGGTACTACTGGCCTTACTATCATCTCTATAAGTTGAGATTTTTTTTATAGTTTATTAACTAGATTAAATTGTGAACTAACAATTACCATTCTATTCACATTTGCATTTTATTCTCATGAAATCACTTCTATATTGATTGCATCAAAATACTCCATCAAATTATAATTTTTTTTTATAAGATCTCATCAACCTATTTTTGGCTACCCATTGCATTTTAACTTGTTTAACAATTAATTTGACATCACCAAAAAATTGAAGCATATTAATTCCTCTTCCTTTTCCTATTTGAAGTCGAAGAGCTAGGGCTTCATAATTTGTTATGTTATTAGAACATTTGAATTTCACCCTATATGCTTGAAAATATTTTTTCTATGCTGGAGACACAAGACATATTCTTGCCCCTGTTGCTATCCTAATTTTAGCACCATTAGTGTAATATTTTTCTTTTGTATATATGTACATGGGATCCTGTATCTATTCTTTAGTATTTTTGGTACACCCATTATTGTGTACATGTATGTTCTTTATGATATTTTACCTAAATATTGGGTTTTATTAAGTGTAAACATGTGTAGAGGTTTACATCTATTTTTAAATTGAGTCATTAGTTTGAATCTCCTATGGGACCCATCTTCTTATACATGTGTGTAACAAGTAAATCTTGATTGTACTTCATTGCATTAAGGATAAGAAGTGTTCATCACTGGCATATAGCATCTAACCTAATTTTTGTAGGAAGACCTTAGTGGTACCCTTTTTCCTTGATTGAATAACTGATACCTTGAGTATCACATCCTAACAAGGAGACGACCTTGTAAAAACTCTCAAAGCCCCTTGATTGAGATGAACCCCATGCTCATGGCTATGACTCACTATGTTGCTCCATGGAAATATGATTATCTAGGTCAAGGACAATCGAAGATGACAACAAGAACAAAAGAATATAAAATTTTAGAAAATAATAATTATTTTTTAAGGTTAATATATATGTTATAATTAAATTATGTAATTTTAAATAAATTTTGTGTATATTTTTTTCTTCTATTTTTAGTTTCCATGAGACTATGAATCTGTAAATATCCAATTCCATATTGGAATCTTGTGCTCTTTGGTAGGGAATATTATTGGTAGCAACTTAAGAAATTACACAGCTAAATTTAAGATAGGAACTATGTAAAAATTGACCAAGGCATTTGTATTTTTTCAAGAGAATTTTAACAACTATTTGACTCCTTACTATGGGATCTCAAACATGGTCACCAACCATGAGTTTAGTAAAACCTCATATATATAGTTAAAAAACTACTTTGATCTCATACACATGTCTATATGTGTATACGCAATGGTTGGATGAGAGATGGAATACAAATATAAATAAAATCAATGTAAATCAATAAATATATCACTTTTATTTTGTATATAATAATAGAAAAATAAAATTCAATTAGTGAAAAATAAAATGGTTAGTTTAAGTCAAAGTACTCTATGTATATATGTGTGCATGTGTATCAAAAATACAAAGGTTCTTTTGAAGAATGAGAAGTGAAATACATCCAAAAATGTGTTAGGCAAATGAACAAAGATCAAATTGATTCAATCAAATAAATAATACATCAAATGACTAGAATATCCCGGAGGTTACGAAACCAACCAAGATGGAATTATATATTGTTATAACAATATAACAATAACCTAAAAAATAATGAAATAATATAGCCATGCTAACATCCCCCCTTATTACATGATTTGGGTAATAGGATAACTACTAGCTATACTAACATACCCCCTGATTACATCATTTAGCAATACAAAGAGAGTTGCAAAACAATTCAAATTTGGCACGTGCAAGTGCCTTAGTGAAAATATCTACAACTTGAGAATCAATGGGAATGTACTGAAGCTAAATTTGGTGCTTTGGAACTTCGTCTCGAATGAAATGACATTGTGTGTCAATGTGCTTGGTTTTCTCATGATGTACTGGGTTCTTAACAAGGCTCAAAACACCCTGGTTATTGCAGAATAAGTGTATTGGAGATTTTTATGGAAGACCCATACTTGTTAGAATGCGATGCAACCATATCACTTCACACACAGCTTCACGTGCGGTGCGATACTATGCTTCTATAGATGAGATAACAACCACCTATTGCTTCTTGTTGTGCCAAGAGACAGGACAGGATCCAAGATGAAATATATATCCTGAAGTTGACTTACAATCATCATATGACCTGACATAGTCAAAGTCCGTGTATCCTTGCAAGAAGAATTTGTTATTCCTCTTGTATTCTAGGTCATATTCTATTGTGCCACAGACATAGTGAAGAACACATTTTGCTACTTTCCAATGAGTAGTCTTAGGTTCCTGCATGAACCTCGAAAGATAGTTGATAGCAAACACGATATCTGGCCTAGTGTTTATCAGATATATGAGACTCTCAATCAGTTGTCGATAGAGAGTACCATCTACCTAAGGTGAATCATCATATCGTGATAACTAAAGCCCAAATTCCATCGGTGTTGCCATGGGCTTGCAATCAGTCATGCAATATTTTTCTAACAATGTCTTGGCATATTTTTTTTGAGACACTTTGATGTAGTACTCCTTCTGGTACACTTCCAGACCAAGATAGTAATGGAGAAGTCTGAGATCTGTCATCTCAAAATATTTACACAAGTATCTTTTGATAGTAGAGATCATAGTTTTTGAACTCCTTGTAATGAGCAGATCATCAACATAGAGTACATATAACACTATCTCAAAACCTTGTTTCTTGAAATAAAGGTTTTCATCTGACTGACATCTCTTAAATCCATGCTATAGGAGGTGATTATACATTTTTATATACCAAGCTCGAGGAGCTTGTTTTAAACCATATAAGGATTTGACCAACTTGCACACTTTCTGCTCTTGGACTTCCACTTCAAATCCTTCAGGTTGAGTCATGTAGACTTCCTCTTGGATATCACCATTCAGAAAAGAACTCTTGACATCCATTTGGTGAAATTTCCACCCATACTATGCTGCCATAGCACAAAGGACTCGAATATTGGTCATTTGAGTAGTAGGTGCAAAAGTTTCCTCGTAGTCAATGCCTTCCTTTTGGACATATCCCTTTGCAACAATATGGGGCTTATGCTTATCAATTGTCCCATCTACCTTGTACTTGACTTTGTACAACCATTTGCAGCATATGGGCTTCTTTTCATGTGGCAAATTGATAAGCTTCCAAGTTTTATTTTTCATCAGATACTTATACTTAGCATCCATAGCAGCCTTCCATTTTGGCTCACTAAGGGCATCTTGTACAGAAGTAGGTTCATGTTCATTCACTGAATACATAAACACCTTGTCATCATTTATATCCATATCCTCTATTTGTTTCTCTTTATCAACAGAAAGTTCCTCAAAATATTGACAAAGATCATCAACCCCAATAGTCTCTACTGATAGTTTTTGTTGTCAAGCCATCATACGAGTACAAGGTCCATCCAAAGTCAAATCTGGTGGAGTGGATAGTTTGGATTATCTAATTATATTTGTATACCATTTTGGATTCTTCTTCTGTGGCGATGAAGAAGATGAAGAAGTCGAAGGACCTCCAATATTTGGTGATGAAGGGGACTTCTCAACTTTAGTTTCCATAAGATCTAGGTATACATCTGATGTGCTTTGTGATATGAAAGCCTCATAAAAAAAATATCTCTACTGACATGAATCTTCTTGGTCAAGGGATATATCAAATGATAACCCTTAGAGTGCTCATCATAGCCAAGAAGAATACACGTCAATGTCTTCTCATCTAGCTTTTTCATTTTTTCTTTTGGTATGTGCATGAAAGCATTACACCTAAAAATACGTAGATGAGATATGGAGGGTTTTCAACCACTCCAAGCTTCTTATGGAGTCATTCCTTGTAGGAAATTTGTGGGTGCCCAATTCAATAGGTATATTATTATTGTGATAGCTTCTGCCCAATATTGTTGCTCAAGACTAGCTCCTGTGAGCATGCAACGAACCATTTCTATGATGGAACGATTCCTCCTTTCAGCAATACCATTTTGCTGAGGATTATAAGCAGTAGTTAATTGTCTCTTGATCCCATGTGCAATCAAGAATGATAAAAAGTATTTAGAGGTAAACTCCCCCCCTCGATCTGAGCGAAGGGTCTTTATATAAGTCCTTGATTCCTTCTCAATAGATTTCTTGAATTGCTACAAAAAACCAAATGCTTCAGATTTTAGATAAAGAAAGAACACCCACATTTTACGTGAGTAATCATCCATAAAAAATTGAAAATACCTCTTCCCCCCACTACTGATGGGTGTGAAAGGACCACCCATATTGGTGTGAATCAACTCTAGAGGTTTCTTTGCTCTTGTAGAGCTTTTCTCAAAAGGTACTCTATGCTGATTTCCTACCAAGCAGTTAGAGCACACTAGCAAGATGGAAGAAGGGGAAGAAAGACCCTTTACCATCTCATACTTACTTAGCTCAAGTAAGGAGCCAAAACTAAGATGCCCATATCTCTTGTGCCATAGGGATGTTACCTCTTTTGAAGAGACTATCATGGCTACTTGTGGAGAAGAGATAGCATCTAAGGCAAATAAGTCATGATTATATGAAGCAGTTGCAAAGTTCTTACCCCTCCTGGTAATAGAACAACACTTCTTACCTTTATCAACACTAAATTTTACAAGCATATCCTTGTCCAGAATTTGTGACTGACAACAAATTGTTTGCCAATACTGGAACATATAGAACTTTTTCAATATGACATTGGCCATTAGGAAGAGTGACTAAAATTGTACCTTCTCCCTAAACCTTATAGTTTTTATCATCGATTATAGTGATAGGTTTGCCGTCTTTGGCCTCAAAGGACTCAAACCATGATTTGTCATTAGTCATGTGCTTACTAGCATCAGAATCGACATACCATACATTATCCACCTACTTGGAGGCTGTGGTAGTCATGAGCACCTTGTGTGCCCACTCAAAATCTGAGTCAGATTCTTCAACAAAAACATTCACCTTGGGTTTCTTGTTCTTGTTATGTTGTTTATTCTGGCATTTTTTTTTGGTTTCTTATTTTTATACCAACATCTGTTTGTATCATGACCTTCCTTGTCACAGATCTTGCAATATCTTTTAGTCTATTGAGTTTGTTGAGTTTATTTCCATTTTGAATCTTTTTGATAACTACCTCCCTTTTGAAAATTACCCTTCTTCTTGGGGCCCTTCCTATTGGTGTAGAGGGCGGTATTAGAAGAATCATCTCGCTGAAGTTGGCGGGCCTCCTCCTCTTGAAGCATATTGACCAATTCAACAAAGGTAACTTTCCATTGTGACACCTGAAGGGAAGTGATCAACACCCTATAATAATTAGGTAAAGATCTCAATACAATAAAGGTAATAAGATTTTCATCAATCGGTTCTGCCAAAGAATTCAACTTTGCTTTCAATTCAGACACTCTGCAAAGAAAGAGTTCAACTGTATCTCCATGTATGTAATTGAGATTGAAGAAATATAATGGTGGAATCATTCTTTCCTTCATATATAGTTTTAAGGGCATTCCATGCCTCTTTACTATTTTGACAGTGAGCAATATGGGGTTGAACTTCATCAGAAACAACAAGCAAAATGAACATTTTTGCCTGATGTCTATATTGTCAAAGTCTTTCTAATCAGCAGATGGAGTTGTAGTGCCTGAAGTAGATGAAGGTCTTGTTGTTGTACAAGATACAACATCCCATAAGCCATCCATTTCAAGGATTGCCTTCATCTTATTTTTTCATGGTGTATATTTAGGACCTTTCAATAATTGATGAGCATCAGTTGTTAATTTTGCAAACATTGTGAAGGTTCCTTATATCACCAAATGGTCCCCCTTTCTATATATCATAATGTCAGGCCGTTATACCATACAAAATACCTGCCCTTACGTGAGGGAGACTATAGGTATTTTGAAAAATTAGAGAAATTAGGCCCTTATGTGAGGGAGACTGTAAGTAATTTTAATGATTATATGATACGTGGTACTTAGGCAGTACTTAAAGGGAATCATATTATTGATGACACCTACCATAGAAAGTTGTCAATACTCATGTGTGGGGCGTAACTTCCCCTAAACACTTCAAAAATTAGAACATTCATCAGGATTTACATCTAAACACAATAACGATTGGGATAGTGAATGGAGTAAAAAAATAGCAAAATGGTAAACTTATATCTCCCCAAAAATTAATGGAGAACAAGCTTAGACATCATTGTGGTAGCTATATTAGGTGATGGATACAATAGCACAATCATGACAACATTACCTATAAGTACTAGCTAGAGGTATCACAAATATTGAATGTTGTAGTGCAATAAATTACATGAATGAGTTTTAATTATTTCGGGGACTTAAGGAGTGTATTTGATTTTAACTTTTAATGAAGTAGTGCAAAAAATGGAAAATGCAACATACAACATAAATGTGCCCATAGAAATAAACCACTACGTATCGGGCACTACCGAAAATTCACCTTTACAATAATGCCAAAATTACATGTTTTCAAAAAATTACTCTCTTTCCCCCCTTGATTTTTGAAAAAAAATAATGCTCCCCCCTTAAAAAATTTCCTCTTTAAAGCATCTTTTTAAAAAAATTTATAACTAAAGTTAATAAAAATAATAAATTATCTTCTATAGAAAAAAAATTATTAAAACAATAACATTTTTAATCTATATAAAAATAATAATTTATAATTTTAATTATTAACTTTAATAAAAAAATTAGAAAGAGATACTTAAGAAAAATTTTACCTTTGTTCGAGGGGGGGTCAGCGAGTTTTGACCCCACGACCTCAGGGCTCCCAGAGCCCTACCACTCAACTCACTACCACATGAGCCAACGAGTTGATCTGACAAAGGATCGGGGTGCCCTCATCTAAATAGAGGAGCCACGAGCCCAAAGCTTGATGCAGTCACTCCACCACCTCGATTGCAGCTCAAGTGGCGCTCGGGCAGTGCTCCTGTAGTGGCGCTCGGGCTGTGTTTGGGTGGTGTTCGAGCAAAGCTTCGGTGGCAGCGGTGTGGCGAATGATAGAGCACAAAAAAATTGGTTTTTTTCAATCAAAAACTCCTAAAACTGCTCGCTTCAGGTGCTTAGTGCTTTCAACCATCGATTTCAATCAACTCAACATCTAAAAAACTCAACAACTCATCAAAAAACACTTCCTCATAGTGTGTTTGATGCCCTCCAAAAAAAATGATTGCAGAATGAGATCTGATGATGAAAACAAAATTCCAATCCAATCAAAAAAATGATTTTTGACGTCGTTGACGGGTTGTTCGCAGACTACGTAGGTGATAGAGTGTGCATTTGAATGACCAATATCCCACATTGATGGGACTTCGAGGTGTTAGGGTGTTTATAACACCCGATACTCCTCCTTAGAAGTATCTCCTCTCGGGGAGATGCTATCCCTAGAGGGTGCGGGCTATCCTCCCGCACGGTGTTGGTCGCCTTGTTGGCTGCCACGCACTGTGCCTAGCTTTGTTCGATCTGACCTTTGCCTTGCTTTGTCGTTCGATCCAATTTTTTACTTTTGCATTTTGACCTGTTGGTCGATTTCGATTTCGTCCTTCACCCATGGCATACCTAGACGAGGATAGACTAAAAGTAACAATCAAGTATTTGTTTGTTGGTTGTCCCACTTCGACGACACTTGGGGGTCATATTAATTTCATCTAAACAAAACTCTATATAATACATTGAAAACATGACCAAATGTTTATGACTTTGTTGATTAAGAATGTACTACATTGATACATATCTTCTTATATATTATATATCTAAATTATTTGTTAAATACAAATATATTTATTTCATTATATCATTCCTTTTAAATTTTTTAAAATATACATTCGAGGAAAAGGTTCTAGAGTCTAAATTTTCTATATCTAGTAAGTTATATTTCTAAACTTGAATAACATGCTTTAGAAGCAAGTTTGTTCTTTATTAAAGTTAAATATAATACAAGTATATAATTTTGTGAATATTAAATATAATACACCTATATAATAAGTTGTAAAGTTTATTTTGTCTAAACTAATTATAAAATTGTGAATATTAAATATAATACACCTATATAATAAGTTGTAAAGTTTATTTTGTCTAAATTAATTATAAGTTTCGTAACAATTTTAAAAAACTTAATCAAATAATTCTAATACTAAAAAACAAAATTAATTTAAACTTAAAATAATATTTTAATAAAACTGATAATCTACCCTAATGATTTTTCACTAAATTTATTCTTAATAAATTTAAATATATAATATAATGCTTTTTTCACTTGATAAACTTAAAACTATTATTGTATCTAAGATGTCTTTATTCACAATTCGGATGATCCTCATAATTTAAAATAAATAATTATAAGTTTACTCACTATAAATTTAAATTTATATTATTGCTATTGTCACTTCGTCAAATTAAAAACTAATATTATAACTGTGATGTCTTTACTCACTATCGGATGATGCTCATAAATTAAGATCAATAAATATGTGTTCACTAGGATGATCCTCATAATTTAGAATGAATAAATAAAAGTAAAAACAGAACTACAGCCGTCTATTGCAAGCCTTTGGTACCTTTATTCGATGGCTTCAACGACTATGCCGTCCAAAATGCGATTATTCTACTTCTAATTTGGTGGTGCAATTTGTCCAAGCTATGGGACTGTCCGCCGGCACAGCCATGAGGGCGTTGGTTTTTGTGAAATCACTTTTGATTCGATGAAGAATGCACGGCGATGTGATTAGTCTAATTTTAATTTGATGATGCAATTTGTCCAAGTCGACAAATCCATTAGGCATTTGTTTTTGTGCCCGTTTAAAGTGGAATAATTTAAACTTAAAATAATAATCTAATGATCTACACTAATGATTTTTCACTAAATTTATTCTTAATAAATTTAATATAATGCTACCTTCACTAGAAACTATTATTATTTCTTTATTCACTATTCGGATGATCCTCATAATTCTAATTTGAGGACTCTCCGCCGACAAAGCCATCAGGGCATTGGCTTTTGTGCACATTTTAAGCCATGAGGGCATTGGATTTAATACAATGCTACCCTCACTAGAAACTATTATTAGTTCTTTATTCACTGTTCGGATGATCCTCATAATTCTAATTTGATGACTCTCCGCCGACAAAGCCATGAGGGCATTGGCTTTTGTGCACATTTTAAGCTTACTTAATTTAGCGATTTAGGACAGTATAGTGTTTTTCTAGTGGCTTTTAATAATATTTTATGTTTTTTTCTCACTAATCTCCTCTTTTTTAGTGAGCTCGAAGAATTTCTCAGCTTTCAAATCACATTCGCTACCCATTAATATAGCTTTGGTGAATATGGATCTGTCTTGCTCGTAGATGCAGAAACATATATATTATTTATTTTATGTTTTTTTTTGGACTAATCTCCTTTTTTTCAGCGAAGATTGAAAACTTTCTCAGCTTTCAAATCTGGATTCATCGCTACCTCTTGATGTAGCCTTGGAGAAATCAGATTCGTTGATGTCTCTTGATGTCTCGTGTGCGACCTTTCACTCGCAGATCTTTTGGTTCTTTATTATTTTTTATCTATATGTATATATATAGTTCTTCCCTCATATTATCTTCTATCTTTTTCTTTAAGGACCCTTTTAGTGCCCACAAAGATAAAGAAGAAGTTGTAATCTCAATAAAATTCAATTTTTTTTAGGGGGGTTGATAGGTACCTTTTTATTTTGCATCTATATATCGCTTTAGGGGAGTTATGTTGTGTCCATCTTTGCCTCCTTTATAAATTCTCTCTCTACCTTCATTCAGTTTTTTTACAAATTTATTTAAAGGATATTTTAGTGAGGATAATTTATAATATATTAACTGTCTTAATAATTTTTTCTTTCTTTAAAATAATTTTAAAAATATTAATTTATCATTCATGTTCATTTCTTATAATATATGAGTGAAAATTATTTTTACCATTCCATTTTAAAAATATGGGGATTTTTCATACATCAATTAATTTTTTTTTTCTTATAATAACTAGGCATTTCATTTAATTTTATTATAATCACCTATTACCAAATATTAAACTTCTAAATAACTAATAGTTTCCCTCATGTAAGGGCGAGTTATTCAAATTTCTAATATAAAGGTTTGGATGATTATAAATTTAGAATTAAAAATAATTTAATCACCTACATACCAAGTATTGGACTTCTCAAATAACTTATAGTTTCCCTCACGTAAGGGCGGGTTATTTTGATTTCCAATATAAAGGTCTAGCTGATTATAAATTAACAACCTATGTTCCATGCATTTATTCTCTCTTACTTATAGTTTCCCTCTTGTAAGGGCGGGTATTTGAGAAATGATATATAGGCCAGGCAAATATTATACATTGGCCTATAAATTTTTTATCAAATCCCCTCATTTATTTATAGTTTCCCTCAAGTTAGGGCGGGTATTTTGAATATTTTTGGTATTACTTTTAAGGCTTTTGTTCAAAATCCATTACATTCAATAATTGAAGTTAAAGGGGGGAAATATTGGTTTTCTTCAATTTTCCTTTGGAAAAATGAATACAATTGATCTTCTCACCCTTCATAACTATCACACTTGGAAACCCAAATTTTTAAATCTTATATCTCAAAAAGGGCTCACTCATTTGGTAGAAGAAAAGCAACCTGAATTTGAGGAAGAATATGAAAATTTTGTTCATAAAGGAAAGATGTGTGAAATAATGGGTATTATAAGCACTAATGTTCATGAAAGCTTATGGTTTCATATGAAAGATTGTAAAACTCCTTATGAAAGTTGGTAAAAATTAAAAAAATTGTTTGGGAAAGTAGATCAAATAAGATCAATGCAATTAGAGGTAGAATTAACAACTTTATCTCCTAAAGACTTCAATAATATTGTTGACTTTCTCACCAAATTCAAATAAGTCCTCACTCAATACAAAGGCAGTGGGAAGACTAAGACTGAAGAAGAATGCATAAATGGTGTACTTAAAATCTTTGCAACCACCTTTTTATCTACAAAATATGCTCTTGGTGAAACCTTTAAAATTTTCTCTTTAGAAGAATTTTTTGATAGACTAACTAGGGAAGAAACAAAACTTACAATATATGAAATCTCTTCTTCGTATTTTTCCTCAAAAGCCTTAGTAGCCTCTACCTCTTCTAAAAAACAATTCAAAAATAAAGAAAGGAATACCACAACTTGTACTCATTGCAAAAAGAATGGTCATTCGACAAACAAATGTTGGAAAATATTACAATAACTAGAGGCAACTATGAAGGATAAAAATATAGAGAATAAAAATCAGATAGTAAAAGCCCTAAATGTTTAAGGAAAAAACACCAATTCCTCTTCTAATTGGTGCACTATCCGGCTATAATAGAATGGCATGGTCATGAGAGCGATGTGATGGGAGTGTAGTTGGTTCCACAAATATGACCTCATGTTTTTGGAGAATCTATTGTAGGTCTGATGGGATTTCACCCATTTGAGAAGTGGATGGTTGGATGGAGAATAGTTGTGCAATGACCCCACGTGATGATTTCTTTAGAAATTTCTCTATGCCATTTGAACTAATAATTTGAGGTGTTCCTACTAGGGAACCCTTGATGATGTGTGTTTGTCCATTTTGGGAGAACTGCATCCAAAGTTCAACAAAGTTCCAATTGGCAGTGTTGAGATCCTAAAAAAATATCACATCCGCCCAACTAGAGGGCAAACATGTCTCGCTTGAGTTCATAGTCCCCTATCTTGATTTTCACATTGCGATATTTTCCTTTACAAGGTAAGGTTCCCCCATTGGCTACCATTACCTCAAAGGAATTACAAGTGTGGATATAGCAATTTGCCTACTGAGCAACTCTAGGATCAATGAAGTTGTACGTGCTTCCCGAATCCATAAGGATGGAAAGACGTTGGCCCTTGAAAAATCCTACAACCTTCATGGTTTGTGGAGTAGTAATTCCTGCAAGAGCATGGACTGTAATTGCTATCTCAGGTTCTTGTTTCACTTCTTCTTATGGAGAAGGTGTTTCTAGAGGATCCTCATCCTCATCACTCTGGTCAGAGTTATTAGGTTCTTCAACATCTATCAAGAACAGTTTTTGTGTGCACACTTATGCCCTTTAAAAAACTTTTCATCATAATTGTAGCATAATCCTTGGGCACAATGTGAATCCATATCAACTGGGTTTTGGTATCGAGAAGGAAATGAAGGTCTATTTTGAGAAAACTTTGATGGGCGCCTTTAGGCAGAGAGTTTAGATTCGGCCAAACAGGCCAAACTGATAGCTTCCATCATAGTTTATGGTTTCAACATTCTTACTTCTGCTTGGAGTTCCCCCTTCAACCCACTGATATAACAACTCTAGAAGAAACCTTCATTCAATCCTCTTGTCTTATTGGCCAATTTTTCAAATTGATCTTGGTATTCATGGATTGACCCTGTTTGTTGTAGTTTGGTCAAGACCCCTATAAATTCCTCATACTCACTAGGACCAAATCGAGTGAGTAGTTGGGATTCAAAATTCTCCCAAGAGAGATTTGGGTTGGCAATACGTAACCATTGAAACCAGTGTAGAGCCTCAGATTCCAAGTTAAAGGAATCCATCTAGACTCGATGAAATATGGGGACATTATGAAGTCTAAAGAATTGATCAACCCTACATAGCCACCCATCAACATACTTTCCACTAAATTTGGGAAAGTCCAATTTGGGCATTTTAAAGGATGGATCATGGTCATGATTCCTTGTAGAACCCTTAGCTTGGTGTTCTATTTTGGGTGGTCCTATTTTTAGTTTGCTATCTACTTCTATCAGTGCTTCTTCTAAGCGGTTACTAGTGGCCTCATGCTCTAGGCGAAGACCTTGGACTTCTTCCCTTATGGAGTGAAAAGTCGAGTGCAAGTTATCAATGGATTTTGTTAAGGATTCCAAGTGGTCTAGTTCTTTTTGATGTCCACGGGTACCCTGGGCCATTTTGAAACCTTTTGTGACCAGTTACTAAAAATAGAATTGAGTTCTTAGGACTTACTATTTTTAGTAAGTGCCCAAAAAAATGCTTGGGTGCTATATATCAAAATGATCAGATCGAAGAGGTGGTCACAATGAGATTTATATCTCAACACTAATTTTTGGCACCCCAGACTTTTTTTTATCTCCTATTTTGTTGAGTCTAACGGTGTTTATAGTTTTTGATTCTGAGCTATAGAGCAAAAGTTGGGTATTGGAGCACTATCTATAACTGGCCTCGTGTCATGCTCTCACTGGTTGGCCTAGTCTTGACAGTCTCTCTAACACTACTGACCTCACTAACCCTAATATTCTCTGTATTTTACAGGTGATTGTTATAACAGTTTTGTTCTGACCCTAAAAATTGTAAATTCTGAATTGACTGTGCTGACCTCTCTGACCTGACTGTGACTGCCACTATAAATTTGACTGTTATTCTCTAAAATGCCAGCTTAAGTTTCACCCTCATGGTCTATCCCAAATGCATGTACTTTCTATTAATTTTTAAGTAGAGGACTCCTTCCTCATATGCTCACTTTTGGGGATTTGAAATGCAGGTTTACGAATAGGGAGGTTTGGTTTTCTTATTTTTTTAATATTTTCATTTTTTATAGGTTGAATTTTTAATAGAACCAGGGAATGCTAGGTCGAGGAGTATGTACCACCCATAGGCCCTCTATTATACCGACAGTGACAAACAATAGTGCTCGGATCAATATTTTAGGCCACTACTCAAGGAGGATTCCACACATACGCTTGAGCACACTACTCGCCTCTTTGACAATATGGGAGGGTAATCGTCTAGGATGCTATGTACCATATACTATGAGTAATACAAGGCCGAAAAGCTTCCTAATGGTTAAAAGTTTGTTTAAACCTAGATGGTCTCCCGATATACCCGAAGATACGTGGGAGCTCAAGTCCATGCATGAGTTCTGTCTGAGGCCTGGGTATTGGAGCCTGATCGCCTCTCACTTCACTAGACGCTTTATGGACTATCTAGCTTAGCCAATAACGACAGATCCTTCATGATATTTTAAAATCCCTAACACAGGGTTTCTACCAACTTAACTAATTTTTTTTTTTTTTTGGGTCTAGAAAAAAATGCACTGTATTTTTTGGATTTTTTTTTAAAGAAAAACAAGAACAGAAAAAATACACAAAATTTATACCTAATAGATGGATTGGATGGCAAGAATCATTACAGTTGCAGTAGAACTTGGCCCTGGAAAGCACTCTGATACCACTTGTTAAGATCCTGCTATAAAATATACTAAACAACACACTCTCAACTCCAATAAACACAATCTCACACATTTGCTTGGAAATAAACTCACAGAAACATTATAACAGTATTCAGAATAAAATGCATATGATAACAAAAATTACTTAAAAGGAACAATCTCACAATAGATAGAATTGTAGGCCTCTTCGATGGGGCAACCTCCTTCAACACCTCATTAATTTGCAAAAATATGATTACATTGGTGCCTTTTCAGATATTTAAAGGGTTTCCTTCCAAGGTTGGCTTACATGCAAAATTGAACCTGGATTACATGCATAATGCCACCCGAATTACATGCATAGTGCCACTTTGAATTACATGCACAATGCCACTCGAATTACATGCATAATGCCACATGAATTACATGCACAATGCCACTTGAATTACATGCACAAGGCCACCTTACCTAACCTATCTACCATGTGTTACATAGAAAAGGGTGTCATTTTTCATAGGCACTACCTAAGCAAAAAATTAGAACATTATAAAATATTAATCATGGGTACTACCCACGTTCAATAGGAATTATTACATTAAGGGTTAGGATGAGATCCTAACATTTCCATTCTGGTCATTTTCTAGAATTTTTGCACCTCCAAGTTTTATTAATCTAAAGCTTTCAGATAAAACACATGGTTTAGGAGGGATACTAACCTACTATTTCACATTAAACTAAGATAAGAAATGAAAGCTAACTTTGCTAACATTGCTAACATGCTAACTTCTACTAACCACTATTAGGGTAGTGACATCAACATAAGGAAGATAAAATGAACCCAACTATCTAAAATTTACTTCATATTAAAGGCACGGGCATTAAAATGAGGTGGAAAATTCCACATTTTGTCATTTGAAACCTTTTAAATGAAGATAAAATACTCTACTAACAGGGATTCATGGTAGCACCAATTTAAAAACCCATAAAAAGAAATGCTTTTATTTTTAATTAGATCTTTCAAATCACTAAGCATTGTTTAGAACCAGTAAAGGCCCCTTGTTTATGGTCACATGCATTGTTGGATTATTTTTGGCACTATTGTAATATTTTAGATATTTTACTAGAACCTTGGAGAAGTTGAATATTTATCATTTGGTTTCTTTTCAAAAGAGAGTTTTCTATTCAATACTCTGCATGTGGTGGTATTTTGCAATTGGGTAAAATATACACTCAACAAGCGTATGCCATCTACATCTGAATCTTCTAGATAGAATTGTTGTAAATAATACAGTAGAAATTTATTCAAATTTAAACAAATTGAAACTAGAAAACCTAGTTGGAATAATATGTTTTGTTTGTGGAAAAAATCTTAGATGGGATGCCACTTTTTGGTAAGTCCTAAGGAGGCAAAGGTATTCCACCAAAAACACCTAGGGTTTGCACCTAGCCTGCCCCTTCGACACACTCAACGAGCATGCCTAAAACAACAAAAAAAATAACAAACAAACACAAAAAACACATCAAAAAACAAACAAACAAACAAAAAATACAAAACAAACAAAAACAACATAAAAGCATAAAAATAGCTAAAAACTTAAAAAAAAAATAACTAAAAACTAAATAAATATATAAAAATAAAAATAAAATAAAAAATAACATGAAAACACAAAAGACAAAATACATAAGAAATCATAAAAACAACAAAACAACACACAAAAACTTAAAGAAAAAAACAAACACAAAAACAAAAATATGAAAAACAACAAAAACACACAAAAAAGAAAATAAAAACACAAAAACATAAAAACAACAAAAACACAAAAAAAAACAACATAAGACAAAATAGTAAAAAAACACACACACACACACACCTCAAAAAACAAAAAAAAAATGAAAACAATAACAAAAAAAACAAACCACAACTACGACCTTTCTAGGCCAAAAGACTTTTAAGGTAAGATTCAACAGAGAAAACATAAGATAGATATGGCTGAACTAGGGAACTAAAATACCCTAAATGAACTAAAGAGAAAAAAATAAATAAAAAAGGAACTAGGTACCTTTAGTATTGGAGCCATCCAAAGAAAGGATAAAAAGTAGAGCTTCCCTAATTTGTGAAGCCCACCATCTAGGAGTGTGGCCGTAACAATTAAGATCACATGTGTCGAATGTCCAATTAGATAAAGCGTTAATACTTTTATTTTATTCTCTGACCACATGATTGTAATCACCTTTCAAAAAGCCAATCTGGATTAATTGAATCTTCTCAACAATTTTTTTTGTCCTTCAATCAACCTTATGATTCTTAGAAGGAGTCTTCAAAAGACTAATCATGATTTGAAAATTTACTTTACATCTCAACATGGTATTTATGTAAAAGCCTCTTCTAATTACAATCCTCAAGGTATTGGTTTGGCTGAATCGATAAACAAAAATTTACTAAGAATCCTAAAATAAATAGGATAAAAAATCAACAACATAGGTATCTTCATATAAAGAAGGCACTTTGGTCTAACCATATCACTCCAAAAGTGGCACTAGGTTGTTCACCTTATAATTTGGTCTATGACAAGGAGGTAAAATTATCTATTTCTATAGAGTTAACTGTGCTCCATCTATTACACTAGTAGAAACTATGGAAAACAATTTGATGATGGTAAGAATGGTAGAACTACTAAAACCTAATGAGAAAATAAAAAGAGCTAAGGGATAGCTACAAAAACACCAAAAAATAATCAAAATATGGTTTTATAATCACAAACGTTTGAAGTAGGTGACATGATCCTCAAATGGGATGAACATAAAAGTAAGCCTAGAAACCATACTGAGTTTAACATATTTTGGGAGGGACCATATATCTTTTTCAATTATAAAGAGGGTAATGCATTTGAGCTAGAAATCATAGAAGGATATGTTCTTGCTATACCATTAAATGGAATTAACCTAAAGATCTACCCTTGAATGTGCTAAACCCTAGATAACATTGTAAAACTAATAGATATAATATTTTTATAAAATAATATTTATTTTACAAATAGATAAGGAAAAACCTTGATGATTAATGGTTAGATCTTGGTCTAGCTCATAAAAATAATCCTAAATAACTTTTAATAATCAAGACTTATTCGAAGATCCATTTAGAAAATTTTGCAATAGTTAGCCTATGGAGCGCTAAATGAGTCCATCCTTTAGGATAATTCTCCATATTAGATGTTTTATTCTCAATGATAAGGTACAATAACAAAATTTCTAACCAATCTGTGAGAGATGTCATAAATCAAAGCAGACATGGATGCCTAAGTCAAATGAAGATCATCTATCAAAAGAAAACATTAAAAATTGTCTTACACAATCATTCAAGATGAAATATGGTACTATTAGTCCTATTTTGATCAGTCATTATGATAAGAGAAGTATGACATTCAATGATTATAATTGGAGAAGTAGATGAGATTATCAAATCTATTTGCATATAAATTTGGAGGGAAATTCTCCTATTTTTTTTTAAGCAAAAAACCCCTTGCGAGGCTGCATTGGTCTAAGATACCACGAACAGGGGGTTCTTCACTATCAAAGTCACCCGGGGGTCGTATCCATCCCTGCCCGTACCAACATTATCAATTGGATTTTGGGTACACAATTAAGCTTTTTGGGTACACAATTTAGCTTTTTGGGTACACAATCCAGCCCCGCCCGTATAAATAAGAATAGTTTATACCACCCAGGTGTTGTAGGTGAGTTGGAGAGGAGAGGGCAATCCTCTAAGGGAGGTCCCAAGTTCGAATCTCCACCCTACCAAAACGTTGAATTGTGTACCCAAAATTTAATTGATAATGTTGGTACGGGAGGGGCTGGATGTGACCCCCGGGTGACTTTGACGGTGTAGAACCCCCTGTTCGTGGTCTCTCAAACCAAGGCGGCCCCACAAGGGGTTTTTCGCTTTAAAAAAATAATAATAATAGTTTATACTATAAAAAGCATCGATGAGTTTGCATTTTTCTATATTTGAAGGATTTTCTTTCATTTCTTTCTATAAAAATAGTTATGGTTCTTGAATGACCTATGGATAATCTTGAACCTCACTTTTAGCATAATTTATGTAAGAGCTTTCTTGCACATATATACATAGGAGCTTACGTCTATTTTTGACATCATATATAGTCCTTTTTGTTGTGTATGTGTATGTGTTTTGTGATCTTTTTCTTAAATATTAGGTTTTATTAAGTGTATGTGTGTGAGGGGCTTGTATATATTTTTGGACTAAGTCACTTGCTTTGTTCTCCTACATGACCCTCCTTCTCATGCATGCACACCATTCAAACACATATCATTCAGGCCTATTTTTGTAGAAAGATCTTAGAAAATATTTTCATTTTTATGAAAGTGTGCACCACAAACACATAGCATTCGGGCCTATTTTGTAGAAAGATCTTAGCAGATCTCTTCATATATCATTCACATTTCCCTTCATTAAGTTTATTTTTAGTTTTTACTTTCACACACTCCTTTCTCTTTTTTGATCAACCAACTCGTTGAATATCACATTCTAATAAAAATTTGACTTTATAAAAATCTCTTAGAAACTCTTAATTGAGTTGAACCCCATTCTCCCGACTATGACTTGCTATATTGATCCATACAAGATGTGATTGTCCTAAATAAGAACAATAATACTACTATTAAAAGAAAACTAACAAAAATAAATAAAAATAAAATATAACTAAAAAGAATATTTTACATGGAAAAAATATAAACATATTTATACATGATTTGTGATGTGATCACACTCTAAAATATATATTACCATAAAATAAAATTAACATGAACACAAAATAATATTGCACAAAATCCATCCAAAAAACACTCTATCAATCTTTAAATATATTCATTCTACTCTAAATTTAATACTGTGTCTTAGTTGTCTTAAAAGAAATCTTGGTGGTTCACAAATTTCGATGAGAATATCCCCTTTTTCTTTTATTTTTTAATTTTACTAATTATGTTATATTCTAATTTCTATCCTATTATTGTCTTCTTCTAGCTTTTATCTTATTCTTGTCTTGTTTTCTATTTTGTGCCATTCTCTAAATAAACATTATATAAATAAACTAATGAAAAATTAAAATAAAAAATAAAAACAATGTCCCTATCTTATTCTTGTCTTGTTTTTATTTTGTGCCATTCTCTAAATAAATCTTATATAAATAAATGATTGAAAAATTAAAAAAAAAACAATGTCCATGCTTATGATTAGTAGACGTTCATATCCATAATGACAGTTAAATCTGAATTAAGAGCCAAGCCTTAATCTCAACTAAGTGCACAAAATGGACTTTAACCCGTCTTCAACACAAAATGATTAACCTCAACTAAGTGCACCTCACACATTCCTAATTGTTTACACTAAATTTCAATTTAAATGGTCTATGAAACTTGATGACGCCTCAAATGTAATGCTTTCTCTGATCACCTGATAAGAGTAATTCCTCTCTATATCTTTGTTCTGCAATGTTCTAATTGAATCAGCTGTCGCCATTGATGTCTGGTTGCCATCTCTTCCTCTGTATTTCTCATCGCTTGGATATGATCTCTCATGTCTTGAGGAACCTCTTATCCAAACAAGCTCCTCCACCACCTCTTTCATGGAAGGCCTCCTCTTCCCTTCCACTTGAAGACATTCCCTCACCAAGCTCGCCATTTTTCCCATCTGCGCCCGGTTTTCTTCATTTACTACATGGCAATCTAAGATTTCACTCAAGCAGTTGTCTGCGAATTTGGACAGAAAAAGGGCGGATAGAGTGGATTTGTCTTTGGGCCTTTTCAAAGACAAGGGTGCCAGACCTGTGAGAACCTCTACCAGGACTACGCCAAAGCTGTAGACGTCACTATTGTCGATGAGCTGGAAGCTCGGGAAGTACTCAGGATCCATGTAACCCCTGGTTCCCATCACATTCGTTGTTAGATGCGTACAGCCTGTAGAGAGCAGGCGAGAAAACCCGAAGTCTGCAACTTTTGGGGTGAATGTTTTGTCCAGACGAATATTCGACGACTTTACGTCACAATGAATTATGGGCTGAAATGCCGTCGAATGCAGATACGCCAGAGCTTCGGCTGTCTCGATGGCGACATACAGACGAGACATCCAGTTCAAAGAAGCCTTACCCGAGTGCATATGTTGAGACAATGTCCCGCTGGCGACAAATTCGTATACCAGCAATGGAAATTGAGTTTGGAGGCAGCACCCCCTTAATTTCACTACGTTTCTGTGTTTAATTTGGGAGAGAATGATGAGTTCGTTGATAAACTGATCATCTTTCTGTGGATCAGAGATCTCCTTCTCCTTGCACTTTTTGATGGCCACAATTGTGCCACAATTCCTTTGTATACCATGCCGTAGCCACCGCTTCCCAGTTTCATATCGCTTGAATAATTTTTCGAGGCCTTTTCGAGCTCCGTTGCTGAGAATATCCTCAAGTTTTCCCGTCCGCTGCAACTGGACACCGCCGTTCTGCTGGAAATACTTTGCCTTCGCAACTTTCTCGTGTCGTTTCTTCAGCCACCAAGAGGCTTGTCTTCGAATGGCGAAGATTGTCCTCTTTAATAAATAAAAGGTGAGTCCCGACAAGGTATTTTTAGGTACTCATTTATAATATAGTGAGAGGTTGGAAGACTTATTTGTCAATGCAGTTTTAACACTCCAAGTTTCTATCACAGCTGAAGGTATCGCAGAGAAGGAATGACTTGGTGAAGATGTGTGCAAGTTGATTCTTTGTTGGAATATATTTCAAAAGTATATCCCCATTCTAAATATGTTGCCTGATGTCCAACTGTATTTCATGCAATATGAATTGTGCTTTGATTGTCACACCATAAACTTATAGGCACTTCTTAAAAAAAACTAAATTCTTTGAGAATTTGACGAAGCCAAAGGGCTTCCTGACTGGCTGTAACTGCTGCTCTGTATTCTGCCTCTGTAGAAGATAATGCTATTATTTGTTGTTTCTTGCATAACCAAGCTACTAGAGAAAAGCCAAGGAAAAAAACATATCCAGAGGTAAAACATTTGTCATCCACCGAACCTGCCCAATCTGAATCTGTATAGCTAATGATATCCATGGAGTCTCCTTTATAGATGAGCCCAAAGTTTGTAGTACCCTGCAAATAACGAAGAATTCTTTAGCTGCTTGCCAATGACTGAGATGAGGGTTATGAGAGAACATGGATATGAGCCTAACAACATATCAGATATCTGGGTGAGTATGAGTGAGGTATAACAAACTGCCTACAAGCTGACGATATAGAGTAGCATCACAAGGAGAGGATGAGCAGGAAGTATTGAGATGAATGCCAAATTAAAAGGAGGTAGGAGAAGGTTTACAATCTGTCATTTGAAATTTTTTAAGGAGATCTTGAATGTACTTTTTTTGACATAAGGTGATCCGTGCTTTATTTTGTTTTATTTGAATCCCAAGGAAGAAATGAGCTAGACCTAGATCAACCATTTTAATTTTTTTAGAGAGGGAATCTTTTATATTTTGAATATGAGTGAGGTTACTACCAATGAGAAGGAGGTCATCAATGTAAAGAATAAGAATGGTGATGTTTCCTTTACTTCTCCATTATCGTCTAGTTCGGTTAGGATATTTGGCTTTCAAGGAGTTTTGAGTAAAACCAGCGGGTTGTTCCATGAATATTTCTTCTTTTAAATTTCCATGTAAGAAGACACTTTTTACATCCATTTGGTAGACTGGCCATTTATGGGAAGTGGACAGAGCAAGAACCAATCTAACTGAATCCATTTTAGAAAAAGGAGCAAAGGTTTATGTATATTCAATACCCTCTATTTGAGAAAAACCTTTGGCTATAATATGAGCCTTGTGTTTATCTATTTCCCCATTAAGCCCATATTTTATTTTGAAGATCCACTTACATCGAACTAATTTTCTTCCTTTAGGTAAGGAAACTAAATCTCAAGTATCATTTTTGATCAAGGAAGAGAATTCGTTATCCATGGCATCTTCTCATTCTTTTATACCTGAGGCTTCTTTGAAGGATTGAGGATCAGAAGAAATGGATTGACATACAAGACTAGATCCTGTGGGGTTGGATGATCTGTTAGAAGGAATATTATGAATGTAGGGAGTAGCTTTTTTAACAATTATGCGGGCCCATTTTTTCATAGAAGGAGTTGAAGGAGTTGAAAGACTTTGAGAAGGAGTTACAGGTTCTTCATCTTGATTATCAATCACCAAATTAAGTTCAAGGGTTGGTTCTTCATAATATTGAGGTTCCATTATAGGAGACGGCTCAATGGAGGAAGAGTCCTTTGGAGGTTCTTTTTGAGGGAATGTTGCATCAAATTGGATGTTCATATGAAAGAATACCTCATTAGTTGAGGGATAAAGAAGCCTATAAGCTTTCAATTCTTCACAATAATTGATAAAGATGAGCTGCCTACTTTTCTTATCAAGAGCCTTCCTTTTATTCTTTGGGATGTGAGCCCAAGCAATACATACAAAAATATTGAATTTGGAAATATTTGGTTTTAATCCATACCATGCTTCTTCAGGGGTTATTTGGTCAAGGGCTTTATGAGGTGTGCTATTTTGAATATAATTTGCATAGTTAATAGCCTCTGCCCAAATTTTTTTTGGAATATCTCTTGAATGGAGCATACAATTAGCCATCTCTTTCAATGTCCAGTTTTTTCTTTTTGCAATGCCATTTTGTTGAGGATTATGGGAGATAGAATGTTGATGAATTATACCATGATTAGAAAGAAATATGGAGAATTCATTACTGCAGTATTCCCTCCATTATCAGTAAAAATCTTATTGATTTTGCAAGAAGCCTAATTTTCAACGAAGGCTTTAAATATTTTAAAGTGAGATAACACATCACTTTTATATTTGAGGAAGTAGACCCAGGAATTTCTAGAGAAATCATCCTTTAAAGGATCAAAGCCACCATCAATGGTTATATCCCCTTTCCCTTTAACATGAATGAAGGAGGAGTCCCCTACTTCTATGTTGTGAGTAGAGCTAGAGGAGATATAAGAGAAAGACTTATCTAAAGCAGACATGTGATGAGTTGCTCTAGAATATAAGACCCAATAATTAGAGGAAGATTTGGAGGTTTTTCCTTGAACATTAAGGGCTTTTCCTATTTGCTTATTATTTTCCATCTTTTGATCCTTTATAGCTGCCTCTAGTTGCTGTAATTTTTTCCAGCATTTGTTAGCAGAGTGACCATTCTTTTTACAGTGAGTACAGGTAATGTGAGTCTTTTCCTTCTTTTTAAATTTTTCTTTAGAGGAAGTGGAGGCTACTAAGGTTTTTGAATAAGTGTTTTCATATCTAGCAAGTTTGGTTTCTTCCCTAGTTAATCTATCACAAAATTCTTCTAAAGAGGGCATTTTAAAGGTTGCACCAAGAGCATCTTTAGTAGATATGAAGGTGGTTGCAAATATTTGAAAAACACCATTTATTTTAGAAAGGATTAGATAAATGCATTCTTATTCTGACTTAGTCTTCCCACTACCTTTATATTTAATGAGGATTTCTTTGAACTTAGTGAGGAAATCAATAATACTACTAAAATATTCAGGAGATAGAGAAGTTAGTGCAGCTTCTAGTTGCATTGATCTCATCTGATCTACCTTTCCAAATAGTGTTTTTAATTTCTCCCAACTTTCATGAGTTTTACAATCTGTTATATGAAACCATAAGCTTTCATGAACATTGGTGCTAATAATACCCATAGTTTCGTGTATTTTTTTTCCTTTATGAACAAATATTTCATATTCTTTATCAAATTCTAGTTGTTCTTCTTCTAATAAATGAGTAAGACCTTTTTGAGATATGAGATTTAGAATTTTAGGTTTCCAAGTGTGAAAATTATGAGGGGTGAGAGGGTTCAATTGAATTCATTTTTGAGGATTTAAAGTTGAATATAACTTCCCCCCTTTAAAATATGTAAAAATGAATAATGAGGCTTGTTCAATAATAGGTAACCCAAATATACCCACCCTTACTAGAGGGAAACTGTAAGTATAATGGGGCATATAATTGTTTGCTTTCGAGTTTCGAGTGCTAAATCCTCTAATGGATCACAGTACCCGCCCTTACTTGAGGGAAACTATAAGTATTGTAAGAAATATAAGGTTTTTGGTTTGGAATGCAAGGGATAACTTGTTTAAATGGTTGTCTCAAAACCTTCCCTGACTTGAGGGAGACTATAAGTTAAGAGATTTTCCAAAAAAAACTATTATTAGGAAAATATCTTGTCAGGCCTTTATACCAATTGTCCAAAAACTCACCCTTACGAGAGGGAGACTATTAGTTTTTATGGACAATGATACATGGAACATAGACAAAATATTTAGAGGAAGAAGGGAGGAATAAAGAAATATATCCCAGTTTTTATGATTTTTTGATAATTATACTTTGGTTATTAAAATATTTAAATAAAATTAAAGTAAATAAATAATTAATATATAAACCAAATATGAATTAAAAAATTATTTAGATATTTAGATTTAATAATGAAATGAAAATTTTTGTATAAATAAAAAATATTGGACATTTAACATGAAAAGAAATACTTTTATAAACAAATATGTGAAATATATGTATATAAAAAATAAAATATGAGATATGTAAAAAAAACTAATGAAATATGTAATGCAAATTTTTAACACCCCTAATTAATGAAAGAGTAAGGCAAAGTAATAACACCCATTTCTTTACACATAAGAGTGTAAAGACAATCAGAAAGAGCCCCCCCCATGAAATATAAATTTTTATTATAAAATTTACAATTGAATCCTCTGTGTTTGTGGAGTTTGAGAACAAAAAAGCTATCCACCACAAAACGTAGATAAGGATTTGAATCGAAGGGGAAACAGAAACAAGAAATAAAATAAAATGCACCAATATCTACGAAGTAGGAAGAGTCAAAAAATAGGTAATCACTGAAGGCTAAGTCCTCGAGGAAACAAAAAATCTTCCCATACACCTTGCACAACGATTAGTATGCTTCGGTAGGGGCACTGGTGCTTCAAAACTGCAACAACGGTTGATGGAATATTAGTGTAACACTGCAAAAAAGACTGAAATGATCCACAAAAAAGCGTGAGAGATTAGAAATCAATATATTGCTAAAAAAATAACTAATAAACTAGCTTTCGGTATTCAAGAGACCTATAGAATACTTTGTTAATAAACTAAGAGATTTATAAAATGATATGAAAATTGAATGTAATCAAATATGCTACCTTTGAAAATGTGCAGAGAACTTGTGCTTCCAAAGTGCAACAGCGGTTGATGGAATATTAGTGTAACACTACAGAAAAAACTTGAAATGATCCACGAAAAAGCGTGAGATATTAGAAACAATATATTGCTGAAAAAATAACTAATAAATCAGCTTTCGGTATTCAAGAGACCTGCAAAAATACTTTGTTAATAAACCAAGATATTTATATTAAAAAAATGATATGAAAATAGAATGTAATCAAATATGTTGCCTTTGAAAATGTGCAGAGAACTTTAGTTGAAAAATAAAGCTAATATACTGCATAAGAAGTATAGGCAGAATATAATAATGAAAGACGTTCGACAAACCCAAAATAATTTTTTTCACTTGAAAATTAAGAAAGACTTATGGCTCTGAGTTCTGGAAATTCTCAAAGAAGGCGCTGAAAAAATATTTGAAAAAATTTGATAAGCTTGATGGATATAAATACCAAGTGTTGTAACGAATTCTCGGAGGAGCTTTAGACGTCAATGAGTGCACCAAGGTTGTGTGGCTTCCAAACGCAAGTGCACCAGTGAACTTGAAGACGTCAATGAGTGCACCAAACCACTTGATATAGATGTTGCTCGGGCCAAACCGTGAAAGCGAAAGTTAAGTTGCAACATCAAGAAGTGAAGTTGCAACGAGCGGCTTAAAGGAGTTCCAAAGAGTGTGTGAATGCGGACCTTCTCAAATGCTTTATAGGGACTAATAGAGCCAACAAAAATAGTGCATGAATGATGAGTTTAACTAAAATAAAAAACTCATAAAAAAATAACACTTGGTGTATTTGGAGATTCTGCTTGGAGAATAGCTAGGGAATTTTTTTTTTACCAAGTGCTAGATATAAATGAAAAACGTTGAGGAATAAATATAAGAAAATTTTAAAAAATAGGCTATTTCCTTTGAAGAGAAGGGCAAGAAACCAGTGCCTTCACACAGGAAAAAAATAGCTATATTTTCTTAAAAGTTTCCTCTAACACAATTTCAATATAGGAAAAAAATATGTTGAACAATGGATAAAAGTAGACTAAAGCAAACTTTTGAAGTTAGATAGCCAAAAAAAATATCCAAAGTAACTGAATCAGATCCTAGAACCTTCAAGAGAGAATACTAGCAAAATATATCCTACTCTGGTACCATGTTAGAATTTCACAATAATAGATATGCAAAGTATTACACAAAATATGAAGAGAAGAGTGGAACTGATTGATTTATCTCTATGATCAACTTTGTATAAATAGTAGAGTTGATCATTGAAAGTCGTTAGATTCCAACAACTTCATCAAACCTGATGAAGACATAACTTAGATTTCTCCTGACACATGGAGGTGTGGAAACTCAAGTGTGTATCCTAGTGAACTTAAGAGAATATTCACTTATTCTAACGATGATTTCTTTGAAGGAAAATAAAATATAGTGGAAGGATATAACTAATATTATCTCTCATTTTACTAAAGCTTAGATCTTTATAAGAGGAGATTTCAATACCATCCCCTTTATGGATGAGAAATAGGGGGAAATATAAATTTAAACAAGAACACTTATCTCATGAATGAATATATTACAAACCTTCATTATGTGAATATCCAACTAGATAATGGCCTTATGACTTGGTCTAACAAAAGGTAAGGCTTAGCTTGTATCATGTGAGATTGGATAGATTCCTACTCTCTAACCATTTCTTAATCCATTGTCACATTCCTAAAGTAAAGACTCTTAACAATGTTGGTTCAGATCATTGTCCAATCATGGTGGAAATTTGGAAAACCAATGTGAGTTTCTCTTATTTTCAATTTTAATTATTGTGTCTTAGAGATAGCTCCTTTAGATCTCTAGTACAACAATAGTGGAATGAAGGTAAACAAAGATATGGAACTAAGATGTTCTATTTTTTCAAAAGGTTGTAATATATTAAATCCAAAATCAAGACTTGGAACTAGAAGGAGTTTCAGGATGTTCAACAAAAAATATGAAGTTATTGCTTAACTTGAAAATTTAAATAAGAAAATCCATTTAGATGGTCTCATAGAAAGAAAAAGTCTAGATGAAATTATACTTGCAACTCAATTAGAGGAATGGGAAAAAGCAAAAAAATCTTATGGAAGCAAAAATCTAGAATTCAATGGCTTAAAGAAGGAGATCGAAACACAAATTTCTTCCACAAATCTCTTCTAGCTCAAAGATCTCACAACTTTATTTCTTTCCTAAATTTAGATTCTAGAGATGTTGTCTACACTTGGGATGGCAAGGACTCTATTATTGTGAATTATGTTTCCAATATTTTTGCTGCTACTCCTCTTGAATTGATTTCTCAACAAAATATTCTTCAAGCGATCCATTCTCTTATCACATTTGAGGAGAAAACTATTTTTACTGCTCTTGTTACTATTAACGAGCTTCAACAAGTGGTTTTAAAATACAAAAATGGAAAACCCCTAGTCCTAACGGTTTTCCCATTGATTTCTAGCATGAGTTATAGGATATCCTTCATGTTGATTTATTAGAGGTGGTGGAAGAAGCTAGGAAAGCCAAAGAAATTTTGAAGGTTATCAATAAAAACTATATAACTCTTGTCCCTAAATATGAAGAGGCTTATCATATTTTATCTTTTATAGCTATAGTTTAATGTAATTTTCTTATCAAAATCATTACTAAGATCATGGTAGAAAGGTTGAAGTCTCTTTTGCATAAGATTATTTCCCCTGAATAAGGAGGTTATGTGGAAGGGCATCAAATAGTGGATGAGATAGTTCTTGCTTAGGAAGCCATCCATTCCATGGAAATGTAAAAATATCCTTCTATGTTCATTTATTTAGACTTATCCAAAGCTTATGAAAGAGTGGATTGGCACTTCCTTATCAAAATTTTGAGGTAATTTGATTTCTCTCAATGTTGTATGGACTGGACTACGGGTTATTTTTCTTTAGTATCCTACTCAGTTCTTAACAATGATAGACCTTCACCATTATTCCCAACTTCTAAAGGTATTAGGCAAGGTGAAATCTTCTCCCATTATTCATTCATCATTCTTGTTGATTGCTTGGGTAGGACTATAACAAATAGAAAGTGAACCAATAGGTGGTTTTATTTTGGTGGTAGAATTACCTTGGTAAAATATATCCTTCAAGCTATACCTATTTATGTTCTTATCATGTTGAATATCCCAAAGGTTGTTCTTCAAGAATTGGATCAAATCATCGATTTCTTTGGAGTGGTACTAAGGAGAAAAGAAAATGAGCCTTGGTGAAATGGGATACTTTATATTTTTCTAAGAATTAAGGGGGTTTAGTATTTCGGTCTGCTATTAATAAAAACAAAGCTTTAGCTTCTAAATTGTATTGGAGTATTTTATATAACCTCGATGCTCTTTGGTCCAATAATCTTGGTGCTAAATATGTTGAAAAAAAAAGTCTTGAAGACCTTGTTTGCTATCAGTTACCTATCAAAGGTTCTCCCATTTTAGCAGTTCTTAAGACTAGTGAGGATTTGATAAAAAAATGTTATTTTGGATCATTCATAATGGTCAACAAGTAATTTTTTGATAGATTCTTGGGATGGTCACCAGCCTTTGATAACTTAGTTTCCTGATTGAGGCCTTGGATGGAGGAGCATCACCAATATAATTGGATAAATATGACTAATTATGATTGATACCATATTGTTAATTCATAGGTTGGTAGATATTGGATACCTATTGAGGACTGACCTATTCAAATTCTAGAAATACAAAGACAAGGCATTAAACACATACTGCATATGAGATCTCTCTTTTGGTCCCATGATCAAGATTATTTTGGAGTATTCAATTGCTCAAGGTTGTGGGCTCAAAAGCTTTGGCTTATAGTGAGGTTTCTTACTTGGATTTTATTTCATCGTAGGGTGCTAACTGATGAACAACTTATGAAATATGGTTTTCATGGACCTTTTAGATGCAAAATGTGTCAATAGAATGTATAAACTCTTAACCATATGTTTTTTTATTGTACCTTAGCCTCTAAGCTATGGAGGAGAATGACCATCTTACTTGGCTTACAATGGTCTATTTTTTTTTTACTTTTGAGTAGCTTTGGAGGGATTGGCCTAAACAGGAGGGTGTTGATCATTTTATTAGGTAGTTAGTTTGGATGGGTTTTACCATTCTACCTTGGAATATCTGGAATGAAAGGAACAACCAAATATTCAATCAAGAAAGAAATGATATTCATTATATCTAGAAAAAGATATTTTCCAACGTAGTTGAATCAGTCTAACAGCTCCTTAATCATACCCAAAACTCCCACCAAACATGGGATCAAGTGATACAAAGATTGAAGATTAACTCTTCTAAGGGAAACCGACTTAAAAGGAATATGAGCAATTTGCAAGATGGATAGAACAAGAAATTGGCAGCCTCATCCTAAGGATTATGGAAAATTCAATACCTATAGAGCTTCTAGGGGGAACCCTAAAAAAGCTAGTGCAAGAAGAATTGGTAGACTTTCAAATGGCTCCCTAGTTTTCACTTTTACTAAAAATTTGGGTATCCTTTCCAATAACCTTAAAATTAATCAAAATTTTAATATAAACATAAAATAAATAAATTTAAAAAAAAATTGAATTATTTAAATTATAATTTTAATAGATTAAAATTTTAAAATATAATTTTAAAATATAATTTTAAAATTATAATTTTTAATAAAATTGGAATCATGGTGGTCTGGGCCACCTAAAAGGTTTAAAATAACCATAGCATTGTGGTTATAGAGGCGGACTATGCAGAGATATGTGTGACGGCTTTCAAGATGGATAGCACAAAATACTATGATGGCCTCCATCACAAAAAATCCAAACAACTTATCTGATTTCCTGGTAACTACCTATTCCATCATATAAACTAAAATAAAAAATTTGAATCATTTAAATTATAATTTTAAAAAATAAAAATTATAAACTATATATTTTTAATAATAATAATTTAAAATTTTTATTGGTACCCAAAATCTATTCTACAAGACTACATGCTTAACCAATTTTTTTTTATGTTCCCTATTCTGCAAGTTCCGCTTAAAGCGGATGTTGGTGAAACTGATGAACGGGCACGTTCACGAACCAAAACAACCTAATTGCCCTAAAAAAAATAAAAAAATTAATTAAAAAAAACAAAAAAACAAACGTGTTATAAACATCTTATATAAATAAATAAATGCAAAATCTTAAAAAGAAAACCTCAATGCAAAATCTTAAAAAAAAACCTCAATGCTTATGATGAGTAGAAGTTCATATCCATAATGACAGAATTAATGTTAGAAATATTAATCCTGATCTCACACCTCCGCCAAACTGCGCTCCAAACTTGGGCGAAGCCGAACTACGCTCCGAACTTGGGTGAAGTTGGACTGTGCTCGCGTAGTCGAGGATCTCGAAATTTTTTTTGACTTGACATCGTACATGCCTTCTGACAGATATGACATCTAACAGATCCGATCACCATAGAAGTTAATGCCAGTTCGGTGATTGGTCAAAAACCCTAGTTTAGGGTCTATCAGAACCTGTTAGAGGATAACCTCTATCTTCCTCTCCCCATGGCTATATAAGGCAGTTCGGGTCTTTAGAAAAATAGAGGAGAGTGGGGGAAATTTGGGGAAATAGACAAGAGAAAAATAGTCATTCGTAGAGTAGCAGACGAGACTATTTTTTTAGTGAGTAGTGTAGCTCATCTATTTAATGTCCGAGCAACAGACTCGACATTTGTTTTCCATTTCAGTTTATCCTATAGCTTTAGTCTACAGATGTTAGTTTTTCCTCAGTTGAGGACTTTTGTAACCCTCATCTTATATGAATAAAATTTATTGTTGTTTAAGGCATTCGTAGGGTTTGTGGTTATCTTTATCGGTACAAAATCAGTTGTTGTCTATACAAATCACCTCAGAGCATTTTCTTTCATGTTCTATAAGTTTAAGCTCAAATCTGAAACATTGCATTCAGATTTGGTGTTTCTCTCCTCCCATACAGTTCTTGCCAAGCAAAGGAAACCATTGCGGCACCCGCACAAGCCTCCAGACAGTAAAATATTTGCAAGGAAAAAAATTTCCTAAGTCTGGAGTTGTCCACCCGACTGCACAGTGAATTCGGACTTCACTGCCTTTGACCAGCACAGTTGGGCGTTGACCAACTGCTCCCCGACTTAGCACTTTTTTGTGCATAGCCCGATTATGCATATTTTTTGTGCGCAACCCAACTGCGCACATTACTTCATGCGCAACCTGACTGCACAAGTTTTACTTACGTAGCCCGATTGCATAAATTTTGGGAGTGCAACTTGATTGCATAATAGTCAGGAGCACAACCCGACTTTGGGCCCTCCCTTCGCATTACGATCCCACTCCCGATTACGGCAAAAATAAATTAATTTTTTCCAAATTGGTATCAGAGCCACTGATCCCTTGACACGGAGACCGAAGTAGAATGGCTTCCAGTAGCAACAACTTGTAGTTGCAAATCCTACACTTCAATGGAAAGAATTATGATTACTGGAGCATCTAAATGAAGATCCTATTCGAATCTCAGGAGTTGTGGGAGTTAGTCAAGAACGACTATCCAGAACTGGTAGATGCAGTAGCATTTGCTGCCCTCTCTCAAGTAGACAAGGACCTATTGAAAGATAACACGAAGAAGGACCAGAAGGCCCTCTTCTACATCATGCAAGCGATCGAGAAGTCCATATTTTCATGGATCGCATCAGCCACCAAGGTGAAGCAGGCTTGGGAGATTCTGGCCATCTTGTACCAGGGCACCAATAATGTAAAGTTGGTGAAGCTACAGATGCTTAGGAGGGAGTTTGAAAATCTACAGATGAGTGAGTCCGAGTCCATGAGTGATTTCTTCACCTGAACAACGAACATTATCAACCAGATGCGATTGAACAGAGAAATCATGTAGAGCCAGAGAATCATGGAGAATATTCTCAAAAGTCTGCCTCCCAATTTTGACTCGATTGTAATAGCAATCGAAGAGTCAAAGGATCTGACAACCCTCTTGACAGATGAGCTCATGGGTTCATTGTAGACACATGAATAGAGGCTAAGTCGTTCATCTTAGACCTCTCTAGAGCAAGCATTCAAGGCGCAGGTATCATTCCGAGACAACGATAGACAAGATTCCCACATGGTGCCTCTAGTTCTCATAGAGGAAGAGGTAGAGGCAGATGCAGAAAAGGCAATAAGCAAGAAGGATGATCAAACACTATCAAAGGAGAGACCAACTATAATTTCCATCAGTAACATGGAAGAGGTAGTTCAAAAAATTAGCAAGCTGGATCAGGTCAAAAGAAGGACATGTCAAAGGTCTAGTGTTATTTCTACAAGAAGTTCGGCCATTACATCTCATAGTGCAGAAAATGGATGGCCAAGGAGAACCAACAGCAATCCCATTACACAGATGAAACCAAAAATGTGACAGGAGGAAATATGATGTTGACTTGCAACATTGAGGAGTGCTAGAAGAATATCTGGTATTTAGACAGTGGGTGCAGCAACCACATGACGGGGAACAAGGATATGTTCTCCCAACTGGATGAAATAGTCCAGTCTAAGGTGAAGATGGGGAACAACAACAAGGTTCCCGTAATGGGGAAAGGAAAGATCCTCATTCGCACTAGGCACGATGAACGAAAGTATATCTGTGATGTCTACTATGTGCCTGGCTTGAAGCATAACCTACTGAGAGTTTGATAGCTCATGCAAAAGGGACATACGATCCAATTCAAATACAAAGCTGGCACCATCAAAGACAAGTTGCATGGGCAGATTGCTACAGTGTCCATGACGAAGAATAAAATGTTTTCACTACAGATTCAGAATGAATCATTGATGTCTCTAAGTGCAATTGTGAAAGATGCTACCTGGTTGTGGCATCTCAGATTTGGTCACTCGAACTTCGATGGCTTCGAATCAACTGCACAAGAAGCATATGGTGAAGGGTTTACCCCTGATAGAGCAACAAAATCAAGTTTGTGAGGGTTGATTAGTCTACAAATAACATAGGGATTCATTCCTTTGATCAGTCTTGGAGAGAATCATAGGCACTAGAGCTGGTGCACTTAGATATTTGCGATCCAATGCATATTAGCACGTTTGTCAATAACAAATACTTCTTAACGTTCATAGATGACTTCAGCCAGAAGACATGGATCTATGCCATCAAGTTGAAGTCAGAAGCATTTACCAGATTCAAGGAGTTCAAGGCTTTGGTGGAGAAACATAGCGAATATCAGATCAAGACTCTTAGGACAGATGACGAAGGTGAATACATCTCCAATAAATTCCATAACTACTACAAGCAACACAAAATTTGAAGGCATTTCATTGCCAGATACACTCCACAGCAGAACGGTGTAGTTGAGAGGAAGAACCGGACCATCATGGAGATGGCACGAAGCATGATGAAGGCGAAGGGATTGCCGCACGAATTTTGGGCAGAGGCTATAACATGTGCAGTCTACTTGTTGAATAGATGTCCCACCAAAAGCGTGAAGGAAAAAATCTCTCAAGAGGCCTGGAGCGATGTGAAGCCAAGTGTGGCTCACTTGCGTGTGTTCGGGTGCATTGCATATGCACATGTTCCAGAAGAGAAGCGGTAGAAGTTGGATGATAGAGCTAAGAAGTGTATTTTCATAGGGTACAATGAGTAGGCAAAGGCATATAGGTTGTACAACCCTGTGACGAAGAAGATCATCATCAGCCGTGATGTGAAGTTTCTTGAAGATGAATCCTGGAATTGGAAGTCAAAGACTGACTAGTCAGATCCATCAGTAGTAGATTCTGTTGACTTAGAAGAAGGAAGTGTGCAACCACCTACAACCTTTGGCAGTAGCAACGGTGCCAGCAGCAGCATAGCCACTCCATCTCGATCGCCTCCATGTGCAAGTAGAATCCAGAACCTCGTGACGCCAACAAAGACAAGGAGCTTGCAAGAAATCTATGAGGCAACCCAAACCCATATAGATGAAGAGTACTCTGACTTTGCATTCTTTACTAAAGTCGATCCAGTAGAGTTTGAAGACACAAGTCAAAATCAAAAGTGGGTGTAGGCAATGGATGAGGAGATTGAAGCCATTGAAAATAATGATACATGGCAACTGACAGATCTTCCAATAGGGAAGAATACCATTGGGGTCAAGTGGGTGTATAAGAAAAAGTTTAACGCTCAAGGAGACGTTGAAAAGCATAAGGTCAGATTGGTGGCAAAGGGTTACAAGAAGAAGTCAAGCATCGATTACCATGAGGTATATGCACCTGTAGCCCGACTTGATACAGTCAGGATGATCCTGGCATTGGCAGCCCAACAGGGTTGGAAGATGTACTAAATGGATGTCAAGTCAACCTTCCTCAATGGAGTGTTGGAGGAGGAGGTCTACATAGACCAGCCGCCAGGTTATGAAATTGAAGGTCAGGAGGGCAAAGTCCTGAAGCTGAAGAAGGCCCTGTACGGTTTGAAGCAGGCACCCCGGGCTTGGTACAACTGGATTGACAATTATTTTTAGCAAAATGGGTTTGTAAAATGCCCATATAAGGACAACCTATACATGAAGACAAATTATGTAGGTGAGCTCATAATCGTCTGCCTATATGTGGACGATTTAATTTACACTGGCAACCGCACAACACTGTTTTCCCAGTTTAGAACAACCATGAAGAAGGATTTCAAGATGACAAACTTAGGGCTGATGAAGTATTTTCTCGGCATTGAAGTTAACTAATCGACAGATGGCATATTCATTTCTTAGGGCAAGTATGTGAAGGATGTCCTGAAGTGGTTCAATATGGAGGACAACAAACCTGCCATCACACTTGTAGCCACAAGTTTGATGATGAGCAAGCTGGATTCAGGAAGATATGTAGATCCAACACTATTCAAGAGGCTAGTTGGTAGTCTGATGTCGGCCAGATCTGATGTTCGAAGTCAGTCTGATCAGCCATTTTATGGAGACTCCAAAGGACATGCATTGGCAATCAAGCAAGAGGATCTTGCGCTATGTCAACGGGACGCATAACAATGGCCTATTTTATGCTAGACAGGACTAGTTGGAACTGGTGGGCTTCACAAACAGTGACTATGCTGGCAGCACCGATGATCAGAAGAGCACCTCCAGGTATGCTTTCCATCTCAAATTAGGGGTAGTCTCATGGACTTCCAAGAAGCAACCCATCGTTGCATTATCCATAGTCGAGATAGAATATGTCGCCACCACGTCAGCCGCATGCCAAGAATTTTGGCTACGAAGAGTTTTGAATGAACTGAACTATCCTTCGAAAGGCGTGACAATAATTTTTTGTGATAACAATTCAGCCATCGTACTGTCAAAGGATTTCATGTTCCATGGTCGGACGAAGCACATCGATATTCGTTATCACTTCATCAGAGAGTTGGTGAAGTTCAGAGAAATTCAATTGTAGTTTTACAGATCCAAGGAGCAGTTGGTAGATATTTTCATAAAGCATTTGAAGGAGGAAGACTTCAATAGATTGCATGAGAAGCTTGGAGTCAAAATGCTCATGAAATTAGGCTTAAAGGAGGGTGTTAGAAATATTAATCCTGATCTCATGCCTTTGACAAACTGCGCTCTAAACTTGGCCAAAGTCAGACTGCACTCTGAACTTGGGCGAAGTCAGACTGCGCTCTCGTAGTCGAGGATCCTGATAAAATTTTTGACTTGACATCGCACGTGCCTTCTAACAGATGTGATGTCTGATAGATCCGATCATCGTAGAAGTTAATGCCAATTCGATGATTGGTCAAAAACCCTAGTTTAGGGTCTGTCAGAACCTGCTAGAGAATAACGTCTATCTTCCTCTCTCCACGGCTATATAAGGCAGTTCGGGTCTTCAGACAAATAGAGGAGAGTGGGGGAAATTTGGGGAAACAAGCAAGAGAAAAATAGTCATTCACAGAGTAGTAAACAAGACTATTTTTCAGTGAGCAATGTAGCTCATCTGTTTAATGTCCGAGCAACAGATTCGACATTTGTTTTCCCTTTGAGTTTATCCTGCAGCTTTAGTCTGCAGATGTTAGTCTTTCCTTAGTTGAGGACTTTTCTAACCCTCATCTTATATGAATAAAATTTGTTGTTGTTTAAGGCATCCGTAGGGTTTGCGGTTATCTTTATCAGCACAAAACCATTTGTTGTCTGTACAAATCGCCTCAGAGCATTTTCTTTCATGTTCTATAAGTTTGAGCTCAGATCTGAAACATTGCATTCAGATTCGGTGTTTCTCTCCTCCCATACAGTTCTTGCCAAGCCAAAGAAACCGTCGCGACACCCGCGCAAGCCTCCAGACAGCAAAAGATTCGCAAGGCAAAAATTTGCCTAAGTCTGGAGCTGTCCACCCAACTACGCAGCGAAGTCGGACTTCTCTGCCTTTGACCAACACAGTCGGGCGTTGACCAGCCACTCCTCGACTTAGCACTTTTTTCGTGTGCAGCCCGATTGCGCACATTTTTCATCCGCAATCCAACTGCGCACATTACTCCGTGCACAACCCGACTGCGCAAGTTTTACTTGCGTAGCCCGATTGCACAAATTTTGGGAGCACAACCCGATTGCGCAATAGTCAAGAGCGCAGCCCGACTTCGGCTGTGCAGCCCGACTTCGGGCCCTCCCTTCGCATTGCGCTCCCGCTCTCGATCACTGAAAAAATAAATTAAATTTTTTCAATTAACACCATATCCATAATAACAATCTAAAGCCTATGCGTCCATTGTCTAAAGGAAAGCAACTATATTATCCTAACTATTTACCCTTGGGATGGTCTTCAACCCGTCTTCAACACAAACTAATTAACCTCAACAAGGTGCACCTTACACATTCCTAATTGTTAGATTAAATTTCAATTTAAATGGTCCGAACTATCAAACTTGATGACGCCTAAAATGTAATGCTTTCTCTGATCACTGGATAAGAGTAATTCCTCTCTATATTTTTGTTCTGCAACGTTCCTATTAAATCAGCTGTCGCCGTTGATGTCTTGTTGTCATCTCGTCCTCCGTATTTCTCATCTCTTGGATATGATCTCTCATGTCTTGAGGAACCTCTTATCCAAACAAGCTCCTCCACCACCTCTTTCATTGAAGGCCTTCTCTTCCCTTCCACTTGAAGACATTCCCTCGCCAAGCTCGCCATTTTTTCCATCTGCACCCGGTTTTCTTCATTTACTACATTGCGATCTAAGATTTCACTCAAGCGGTTGTCCGCGAATTTGGACAGGAAAAGGGCGGATAGAGTGGATTTGTCTTTGGGCCTTTTCAAAGACAAGGGTGCCAGACCTGTGAGAAGCTCCACCAGGACTACGCCAAAGCTGTACACGTCACTCTTGTCGGTGAGCTGGAAGCTCTGGAAGTACTCAGGATCCATGTAACCCCTGGTGCCCATCACATTCGTTGTGAGATGCGTACAGCCTGTAGAGAGCGAGCAGGCGAGAAAACCCGAAGTCTGCAACTTTTGCGGTGAATGTTTTGTCCAGAAGAATATTCGACGACTTTACGTCACAGTGGATTATGGGCTGAGATGCCGCAGAATGCAGATACGCCAGAGCTTCGGCTGTCTCGATGGCGACACGCAGACGAGACTTCCAATTCAAAGAAGCCTTACCCGCGTGCAGATGTTGAGACAATGTCCCGTTGGGGACAAATTCGTATACCAGCAATGGAAATTGAGTTTCGAGGCAGCAACCCCTCAATTTCACTATGTTTCTGTGATTAATTTGGGACAGAATGATGAGTTCGTTGATAAACTGATCGTCTTTCTGCGGATCAGAGATCTCCTTCTCCTTGTACTTTTTGATGGCCACAATTGTGTCATCTAAAAGAATTCCTTTGTATACCGTCCCGTAGCCACCGCTTCCCAGTTTCATATCGCTTGAATAATTTTTCGAGGCCTTTTCGAGCTCCGTTGTTGAATATATCTTCAAGTTTTCACGTCCGCCCCTGGAAGCAATGTATTGCTGCAACTGGACACCGCCGTTCTGCTGGAAATACTTCGCCTTCGCAACTTTCTCGTGTCGTTTCTTCAGCCACCAAAATAGTACTGTTGCTGCCAAAGTTACTCCAATGACCGAAGAAACTGAACTTACGTTTCCACTAAACATTCCATAAAATTCTAGTAAGACGTACGTCAAGATTGAATAAGGCATTACATATTTTCAAATAGAGGAAACATTATACACAGAAACACAGCAGAACTGGGATAGGCACCTATGGTTGCACGAACGACGACTTTGGTTGAGCGTGCGGAGTTGCATCTGAAGGTTTTAAATAAATAAAGTGCGACAGCGTCGCTCGTTTGGAGAGCGATCGCTCTAAAAGTGAGCGATCGCGGGAGTCGCCGTTAGGGAGCAGCGACTCCGGGCGTCGCTTGGAAATCCAGCGACAGCCGACGGTGGCTCGGAAAGAGAGCGATCCCGGGCGTTGCTCTTCAAACCGAGCGACAGCGAGCGAAGATCGCTCCTTTTCTTAGCAGCCAATAAAACAAAAGAAAACAATCTAGATAATTTACCCGAAGTCGGAGTTTTGCCTGGAAGACGGCGATCTAGGAGAATAAGACAATAGGTAATAAGACAAACAAAAATGCAGCAAGTTCAAATGCCCTTAATTAAATGATGAAAAAGAGTCTTTGACAGAGATCGTTCAAACTGAGCGCTGTCCAATGGCGGGATATCCGCGGGACAGCTGCGAGAGGATTGATCATGCAAATGAGAGATAGGGAGACACAAAAATACAAAGTTCTGCACAACAAAATACAGATTTATAATTATATATCAGCAGTTAAAACATAGTCCATCCTCCGAAGAGGAAGTCATCTGCAAGGATAAACTCAAAAAACGAAGAGCATTTCGAAACTGCGTTTCGGTGCTGCATTCTATCCTCTTCCTTCTCGCTTCTCCTCTACCTCAAAATGGCAGACTTGTTTAAATAGCAGAGCAACAGAACCAATCAACAACTCCCGAAGAAAATAACCAATCACCAATCCCGCATGTGAATTAACTGCAGATGTCATATCATTCCGGTCGAAGGAACTTCATCACGGTCGAAGGAACTTCATCACACGCGGGAATTGACTTGGCGTCACATCACCTCGGATGGCGGGAAAAAACTTTCAATCACGGTTTTAGTGGAAGCGGAATCGCTGCAGTGGGAATCAATCGGAATCGCTCGCCCTCCGGAGCGAACTTGGACTGAGGGTGAAAGCACGGTTTACTTTTTCTAACAGCATCTACTGCTGTTTCAAAAGCCATCTCCTACGTAACCTTCTGAGCATGAACAATTGTAACTTCCAGGCAGATTATAACATGACCCTCTCGGTCAATCAACACACATGTTTTCACCTCTGCATTCGTCAATATCTGCACATTATTATCGTTACGGCGTCAGTCGGAACAGCCAGGCAAAGCCTTTCCAGTCAAATTAAAGAAACCTTAGAAAACGATGACAAAAGTTCACGTGAATGCTAAAGTACGCTTTAAATCAGTTGAGATGAATTAGTTAACATTTCTATTTCTGTTGCTGCATATTAACATGTCCATATAGCTAATGATCATGTTAAAATTCCAAACTAAACTGTAAATTAATACTAACATTACAAAAACAATGTTAGTTAATAACATCATGCCGAAAACATGCATACTTTCTGCTTTATCAATGAAAATCATACTGTCTACATTGTCCTGCAAGGGACCGGCACACAGTTGGAGGCTTAGCTCGAATTAGCTTCAAAATTTAAGTTCAACAGGAGCCTCTTAGCTTTCCAGACCAAGCAAGGTAGTTGAGGTGCATTTTTGTTCATGCTATAGGCTTCGCTATTGTAGAAGATGGCTTCAACCTCGCATAGATACTAGACTTCTAATTAAATTTAAAATTAACTAGAGCTGGTAGAGATGGAGGTTTCAAATGCAAACAAGTATGTCTGTTTCAATTTATGAATCCTGATAGGGCCATGGTCTTTGCTTTCTACTAAAATTATATGCATTTCCCTATGGCCAGTAGCCATTTAGGTCTATTTTACCCCCATGTTTTTCCTTGGATAGGTCACAGTAGGGCATCGATTTGGTCGTACCCTATCATGAGCTGAATCAGCTGTCCAAGAGATTTCTTGTACTTTATGACATAGAGCGCCTAAGATTACAATCAAATAAATTTGTGAAATAAAATATGTTGACCCTGCCAAAAGAGTTTTATTTGCTCATCTAAAGTCTAAAGTGTTAGAAAAATTAACCCAGATTTCACGCTTGTGCCCAACTGTGCTCCGAACCTTGGGCAAAATCGGATTGCGCTCCAGACATAGGCGAAGTCGAACTGTGCTCCAGACATAGGCGAAGTCGAACTGCGCTCCCACAGTCCGAGATCCTGGCAAAAGTGTGACATGACGTCGCACCTACCTTCTGACAGATTTGACACCTGACAGATCCGATCTCCGTAGGAGTTAATGCCAAGTCGACGATTAGTTAGAAACCCTAGTTGAGGGCCTGTCAGAGGATAACCCTTATCCGAACCTGTCAGAGGATAACCCTTATCTGAACCTGTCAGAGGATAACCCTTATCCTCCTCTCCCCGCGGCTATAAAAGGCAGTTCGAGTCTTCAAACAAAGGGTGCGTGTGTGAGAGAAGTTCGTAAAAGAGGAAGCGGAGAATAGAGCAGAGAAAGGAGGGTGAGTGATTCAGTGAGCAGTGTGGCTCAACTGATTAATGTTCGAGCAACAGACTCGACATTTCCCCTTTTAGTTTATCCTGCAGCTTAGCCTACAGATGTTGTAATTTCCTCGGTTGAGGAATACTGTAACCCTAGTTTCATATAAATAAACTTTGCTATTGTTTGTGGCATCTTTAGGGTTTGCAGTAGTTTATGTGTTAAAGTTTGTTGTTCTCTGTTCCGGCGTTTCTCTCCTCACATACGGGTCTTGCCAAGCCAGGTAAACCTAGCGGTAGCCACGCAAGATGAAGAAGTCAAGAAAAGACTATAAGACCAAAGTTGGGCAAGTCTCAAAGAAGCCTTTCCAACTTTGCTATCGAAATCTGACTGCGCCCGAGTTTCGAGCGCAGCCCGAGTGCCAGTGAAGTTCGTCAGCCAGTGAAGTTCGCACTTCGCTGCCGACCGACGACTTTCGCATTGCACCTAGTGAAGTCCGCACTTCGCCCATTATAAGTGCGTCATACGCACTTCGTTGCGAAGTACGAACTTTGCCCATCAAACAGGCGCAATCCGCACTGCGCTGCGATGCACGTCCTTTGCCTGTCCTGACTTCACTCCTAACGGACTTCAAAAATTGTGTAGTTTGCTCATTGTTGTTTTTCCTCCTACGCTCGGTGATGAACGCACTTCGCGTGCGACATTTGTTTCTCCTCCTACGCCCGACGCAGTCTATCCATCGGCAACTGACGACGAGTGGAAATTAAAATCATCCTTCAAATTGGTATCAGAGTTGATAGTGCCATGATGCAGAGATAGAATATGGATTCTGAAAAGAATTCCCTGTAGTTGCATATCCTACGATTTAATGGCAAAAACTATGATTACTAGAGCATCCATATGAAGATCCTATTTGGATCTCAAGAGCTATGGGACTTAGTCGAGAACGACTACCCAGAACTAACAGATGCAGCAGCACTGGCCGCCCTCTCTCAAGCAGACAAAGATCTATTGAAATAGCATAAGAAGGACTAGAAGGCCCTCTTCTACATCATGCAAGCGGTTGAGGAGACCATCTTCCCATGGATTGCATCAGCCACCAAGGCCAAGCAGGCCTGGGAAACCCTGGCAAGTTCGTATCAAGGCACCAACAAAGTGAAGTTGGTGAAACTATAGATGCTGAGGAGAGAGTTTGAGAATCTGCAGATGACTGAGTCCGAGTCCATGAGTGATTTCTTCACCCGTATGACGGACATTATCAACTAGATGCGGTTGAATGGAGAAAATGTGCAGAGCCAGAGAATTGTGGAGAAGATTCTCAAAATTCTGCCTGCCAAGTTTGACTCGGTTGTGATAGCAATCGAAGAGTCAAGGAATTTGACAACCCTCTCGACAGACGAACTCATGGGTTCTCTGCAGACCCATGAATAGAGGCTGAGCTGCTCAACTCAGTCTACTTTGGAGCCAGCCTTCAAAGCGCAAGTCTCAATTCAAGACAACGGCAGACAAGACTCTCACAATGACGCTTCTAGTTCTCAAGGAAGAAGAGGCAGAAGAAAGCGTGGGAACAAGCAAGGAGGGAGATAAAACCCTCATGACGCTGAGCCAAGTTGCAACTTTCATCAGCAAGGAGGAAGAGGCACTGGCAAAAATCAACAAGGAAGCTCTCAGCAGAAGAAGGACATGTCAAAGGTCCAATTCTACTACTACAGTAAGTTTGGTCATTATGCCTCACAGTGCAGGAAGAAGATGGCGAACGAGAATCAGCAGCAAGCCCATTATACGAAAGAACCCAAAAATGCGGTAGGAGGAAATGTGTTGCTGACTTGCAGTATTGAAGAGGAGAGCAAGAAAAACATTTGGTATCTTGACAGTGGTTGCAGCAACCATATGACTGGGAACAGGGATATGTTCTCACAACTGGATGAAACAGTCCAGTCCAAAGTCAAGATGGGGAACAACATCAAAGTTCTTGTGATGGGGAAAGGAAAGATCCTCATCCGAACCTGACATGATGAAAGAAAAACAATTCAAGATGTTTTTTATGTGCTTGGGTTGAAGCACAATCTGTTAAGTGTTGGACAACTTGTGTAGAAGGGGCACACAATACTGTTCAAAGATGGTGTTTGTTCCATCAGAGACAAAGTCCATGGACAAATAGCAACAGTGTCCATGACAAAAAACAAAATGTTTTCACTATAGATTCAGAATGAATCTTTGATGTCTCTGAGTGTAGTTGAGAAGGATGCTACCTGGCTGTGGCATTTTATATTTGGTCACCTGAGCTTCAGTGGTCTGAATCTGCTGTACAAGAAGCAGATGGTGAAGGGTTTACCCCTTATTGAGCAATCAAACCAAGTTTGTGAAGGTTGCCTGATCGGCAAGCAACACAGGGACGCATTCCTTGTAGGACAGTCTTGGAGAGCATCACGGCCATTGGAGCTGGTGCACTCAGACATTTGTGGTCCCTTGTAGACCACCACACTTGTCGGCAACAAGTTCTTCCTGACCTTCATTGATGACTTCAGCCGAAAGACTTGGATTTATCCAATCAAGTTGAAGTCAGAGGCATTTGCAAGGTTTAAGGAGTTCAAGGCTCTAGTTGAGAAACAGAGCGGTTATTATGTGAAGACTCTCAGAACTGATGGAGGTGGAGAATACATCTCCAATGAATTCCACAACTTTTGCAAGCAGCATGGAATTTGAAGGCAGTTCACTGCCAGATATACACCGCAGCAGAATGGTGTAGCTGAGAGAAAGAACAGAACTATCATGGAGATGGCACGGAGCATGTTGAAGGCAAAAAGTTTGCCACATGAGTTATGGGCAGAAGTTGTAAGTTGTGCAGTTTATCTGCTGAACCAATGTCCCACCAAGAGTGTGAGGGAGAAAATTTTGAATGAAGCCTAAAGCAAGTTGAAGCCAAGTGTGGCTCATTTGCGAGTTTTCGGGTGCATAGAATATGCACATGTTCCAGATGAGAAAAGGCAGAAGTTGGATGACAAAGCTGAAAAGTGCATCTTCACAAGGTACAACGAACCAGCAAAGGCATACAGGCTGTACAACCCTGTGACACAGAAACTTGTCATCAGTCGAGATGTGAAGTTCCTGGAGGATGAAGCCCGGAACTGGAAGTCAAAGACTGGTCAGTCTGAACTAGCAACTGTTGAATTTGTAGACTTGGAGGATGACAGTGCGCAGCCACCTGTACCTTCAAGAAGCAACAGTGGTGCCAGCAGTAGCACAGCCTCATCATCCCGCTCACCTCCACTTGTAAGCAAAATTCAAAACCTGAGGACTCCTGCGAAGACTCGAAGCTTGCAAGACATTTATGAGGTAACCCGTAATCAGTTAGATGAAGATTATTCTGATTTTTCTCTCTCTTTACTGAATGTGATCTAGTGGAGTTTGAAGAGGCAAGTCAAAATCGCAAATGGTTGAATGTGATGGATGAGGAGATAACAGCCATTGAGAAGAATGAGACATGGCAGCTAACAGATCTTCCAACACGAAAGAAGACCATTGGGGTCAAGTGGGTATATAAAACGAAGTTTAATGCCCAGGGAGAAGTTGACAGGCATAAGGCCAGATTAGTGGTGAAAGGCTACAAGTAGAAGTCAAGTGTTGACTATCATGAGGTGTATGCACCTATAGCCCGACATGACACAGTCAGAATGATTCTGGAACTGGCAGCTCAAAAAGGATGGAGCGTGTACTAGATGGATGTCAAGTCTACCTTCCTCAATGGAGTATTGGAAGAAGAAGTCTACATAGACCAACCGCCCGGTTATGAAATACAAGGGCAAGAAGGTAAAGTCCTAAAACTGAAGAAGGCCCTGTATGGGTTGAAGCAAGCACCCCGGGCATGGTACAACCATATTGATGTCTATTTTTAGGAGAATGGGTTTCAAAAATGCCCATATGAGCACTCACTATACATGAAGACAAATGCAGTAGGTGAGCTCATCATCGTCTGCCTGTACGAAGACGATATGATATATAATGGCAATAGCAGCAGCCTATTTGTACAGTTTAGAACAGCCATGAAGTCTGAGTTTGAAATGACAGACATGGGGCTAATGAAGTATTTTCTCGGCATTGAAGTTGACCAATCAGCAGATGGCATCTTCATTTCTCAGGGCAAGTATGTGAAGGATGTCCTGAAGCGCTTCAAGATGGAGGACAACAAACCTGCCATCACACCTGTAGCCATAGACTTGAAGCTGAGCAAGTTGGATATAGGGAGGTCTATAGATCCAACCTTGTTCAAGAGGCTAGTTGGCAGTATGATGTATTTGACTGCAACTCGGCAAGATCTAATGTTCGAAGTCAGTCTGATTAGTCCTTTCATGGAGACTCCAAAGGACACGCACTGGCAAGTAGGCAAGAGGATCTTGCGCTATGTCAACAAGATGTGGAACCATGGCCTATTTTATGCCAGACAGGACCAACTAGAACTGATCGGCTTCACAGATAGTGACTGGGCTGGCAGTACCGACGATTAGAAGAGCACCTCTGGGTATGCTTTCCATCTCGAATCAGGGGCAGTCTCATGGATGTCCAAGAAGCAACCCATCGTTGCGTTGTCCACAGCCAAAGCGAGAATATGTTGTTGCCATGACATTCGCATGCCGGAAATTTGGTCGCGAAGAGTTTTGAGTGAATCGCACTATCCTTCGGAAGGCGCGACAATAATTTTTTGTGATAACAATTCGGCCATTGCACTATCAAAGGATCCCATGTTCCATGGTCGGACGAAGCACATTGATATTCGTTATCACTTCATCAGAGAGTTGGTGAAGTCCGAAGAAATTCATCTGTAGTTTTGCAGATCCAAGGAGCGATTAGCGAGATATTTTCATGAAGCCTTTGAAGGAGGAAGACTTCAGCAGATTGCGAGAGCAGCTTGAAGTCAAAGCACTTGTGAAATTAGGTTTAAAGGAGGGTGTTAGAAAAATTAACCCAGATTTCATGCCTGTGCCTAACTGCGCTCCGAACCTTGGGCAAAACCGAATTACGCTCCAGACATGGGTGAAGTCGAACTACGCTCTCGCAGTCCGAGATCCTAGCAAAAGTGTGACATGACGTCGCACCTACCTTCTGACAGATTTGACACCTAACAGATCCGATCTCCATAGGAGTTAATGCCAAGTTGGCAATTAGTCAGAAACCCTAGTTGAGGGCTTGTCAGAGGATAACCCTTATCCGAACCTATCATAGGATAACCCTTATCTGAACCTGTCAGAGGATAACCCTTATCCTCCTCTCCCCGTGGCTATAAAAGGTAGTTCGGGTCTCTAGACAAAGGGTGCGTGTGTGAGAGAAGTTCGTAAAAGAGGAAGCAGAGAATAGAGTAGAGAAATGAGGGCGAGTGATTCAGTGAGCAGTGTGGCTCAGCTGATTAATGTCCGAGCAGTAGACTCGACATTTCCCCTTTTAGTTTATCCTACAGCTTAGCCTGCAGATGTTGTTATTTCCTCGGTTGAGGAATACTATAACCCTAGTTTCATATAAATAAACTTTGCTATTGTTTGTGGCATCTTTAGGGTTTGCAATAGTTTATGTGCTAAAGTTTGTTGTTCTTTGTTTCGGTGTTTCTCTCCTCTCATACGGGTCTTGCCAAGGCAGGTAAACCTAGCGGCAGCCACGCAAGACAAAGAAGTCAAGAAAAGACTGCAAGACCGAAGTTGGGCAAGTCTCAGAGAAGCCTTTCCAACTTCGCTACCAAAATTTGATTACGCCGAGTTTCGAGCGTAGCCCGAGTTCCAGCGAAGTTCGTCAGCAAACGAAGTTCGCACTTCACTATCGACCGACGACTTTCGCATTACGCCTAGCAAAGTCTGCACTTCGCCCATTATAAGTGCGCCATACGCACTTCGCTGCAAAGTACGAACTTCACCCATCAAACAGGTGTAGTCCACACTGCGCTGGGACGCACGTCCTTTGCCCATCCCGACTTCGCTCCTAACGGACTTCAGGAAATTGCATAGTTTGTTCATCGTTGTTTCTCCTCCTGTGCTCGGCGACGAACGCACTTTGCGTGCGATGTTTGTTTCTCCTCCTGCACCCGATGCGATCCTGTTGGTCCAAAATCTGCCACAGGAAAGGATTTTTACAATTGCGCCCTAGACCCGGCCAACATTGAAAGGCTGGAAGCAAGAAATGGCTCCCAGACCAATCTCCAGAGTGGGCTGGTTCCCTTCACTATTCTAAAATTGGGTTTAAGATAAGGGTTGCTGGAAAGAGATCTAAAAGGTTGCAGAAAGAAATGGGAAATATGGCCACGGGCCAAAGTGATGGGATCGAAAAATAACAGCAGGAAATTTAAAGTGCAGTAACAGCAAGCAATAAAAGTTATCAACCTAACTTTCGCACGATGTACGCAGAGAAACCCTCCAAAATCACATTCCAGGAATCATACTCTCACGGAAGTGCATAAATCCAATATGCAGAATTTAAATGCAATGACCATTAAGACATACAAATGCTATTAGAAATGCAACATAAACAGAAAGGAAATCACTAATGCAAACGCTTGAAAAATAAAAGCCAATCCTTTATTCCTGCAAATGCACTTCGCTTTCTAGCAGCAAGTTTTTCCAACCTTTGCAAATGAAGATTACATTGGTTTTTATAGAGGTCCGTCCTCTTTGCAGCATTAAAAACGTAAAACCAACTTCCTCGTGATCTACAATAATATCTTGAAAATCAGGAACACGACCCCTTAATAGCGGCCTCGAGGAAATAAAAATTAAATACCATTAATGTTCGCGGCCCTTCATTAAATTCGATTTTTCAAACATGTGCATGAAGCCGTTAAAATAATCCACGAACCAATACTTTGAACCAATAAATCCTTTAATTTTGGTGACCTGGGCGCTTCTTCGACTTTAACCGCATCGGAAATCCGCAAAATATTTAATTCGGGTTAGCATTAAATCCTCGAAAATCGAAAAAACCCTTTCGGCCGTTCATATTGCACTTGGCGGGAAAACTGCGCAGGTCGCGAAAATGCGACGGGTCGCGAAATCGCGACGGGTCGCGAAATCGCGACGTCTTATCATTCAGGACGCTTTGACCACCGTTGACCCGCGAAAATGGAACATGTAGCGATTTCGCTACATGTTTCCGCCGTTGGCTCCTCCCTGCGCTCTGCCCCGCGAAATCGGAACATGTCGCGATTTCGCTACATGTTTCCATCGCCGTACAAAACGCCATTTTTGGTCGCGATTCGCTGACATGTCAGCGACGCGCTGCAAGTTTTCACTTTTTGCCTTCGACGCTCACCGGGTCGCGATTCGCTGACATGTTAGCGAATCGCTGCATGTTTTCGACTTAGTGCTTTTTCTGCCCGCCGACCCGCGATTTCGGAACACGTCGCGATATCGCGACGGTTCCGCCAACCTGCTCGCGTTGGATCGCGTTGACCGCGATTCTCGCAACATGTCGCCGCGTCGCTGCAATTTTCAGACTTAGCCATTTCTTGCTCAATTTTTCTCCTTTTTTCGCCCAAGCTGCATCAATCAAAGGTCAGATCCCCAACGATACATTAATGCATTCATCAATGAGAATCAATGTGGCAAAAATGCCAACATTCTTGGCGGCTCGCGGGGTATACAGCTCGCTGTATGCAAGAATCCAGGCCTTAGTCCATTGGGCACAGAGTCATATTGGAACTGTAAACAAGTCGCCGCAAAACATGTCGTGGATCGTTGCAATCATCTTCTGTTGAAAAAGCTGAAACTGAAAGAACCTGCATATGACTGGTTATGAAATGCGACAAATGGAATGCGATAGTGGAGTGAGCTCTTGCGATTGCGCAAGCGGTGAATGCAATGGAGTGATGACAATAATGAAATGATAGATTGACAAAGCAATGTGGTAGACACAATAGCAGAATGTTGTTGTACTACCATCTACAATGGATGGAATGAAAGTGAATGAACGGATGGAATGGAAATGGAAATATGAATGCTGTGGAATGAGAATGAACTGAACTGTAAATAAATGCGTAAAATGACAGAACTTAGAAGAAAGCGATAAGAAGGAACGGGGAAAAACAGAAAAGGGAAAAGAAACAACAGCTGTGGCTCATTTTGTTTTAATGCAGAAGAAACAGAAGGAAGAAGATGAAGAAAGGAAAGAGAGGAAATGGGGAAGGGAAAAGAAGAAAGTGCTAGAAAGCCACCAAACTATTGGGAGGAGAAAAACAAAGGAAAAAAACAAGCATCTACGGCTCGCAGGCAACAAGAACCGAGATGAACAAATAAAAACAATACCACTTTTTTTTTTTTTCTCTTCTTTTTCTATTTTTTTTGTGTTTTTTCAAAATACTATATACAATAAGTCACGACATGATTGGCATGTCGCCACCAGACACCCAATCTCAGAATGTTATCCGGTAAATCTGCAATGTCCCGACCAGATCTGATCATACTTAAGTCGGTCCTTGAAATTGGGCTGGCTCCTTCCTGAAGTTCTCCATGGTGCTGATACTGGCAAGTTATCATACATGCCAAGACCTACACAACTGACAAATAATGCGGAAAAGAAACCCCACCATCTTGAAAAGTTCTCTGACTGTGGACTGAAAACAGGTTCCTCCAACTCCTGGATCCGATCACAGGAATTGTCCAGCAACAGTTCCTTCTTCAGGATCTCTTCAGACTCTACCTGTTGATCTGACATATTTAACAGGTTCTGACTAAATGCTTGCATGTCATGCACAGCTATGCCTTCTTGGTGCTCAGGTTCTTCTTCTTTGCTTATATCCTCTGGATCCATCTCCTTATGAAAACTGCAAGCAACCATATTGTTCATTGCCAATCCTTGGCTTTGGATGAGATCTGTCCCTTGAGCTCCACACAACGACATCTCAGGTTTCTGTACAGTATAAGGGAGCTGGCATGAATGTGCAGGGTAAACAGGAGCAGCAACCATCGGAGAAGGTAATGGAGTTTCTCCCCACGGTAACTTTCTTGATAAGAGCAACATCTGTTCTGCTCGCACTGCTTCCTCAAAGATTTGTGGGAAGCGTTGTTCACCTGACTGTAGCAAAAAGAGACCAATGTCAGAGTTAAAAGCTCGAACATAAAAGAGGTGGGCTTGGGTGGGTGATGGACGGATCTTTTCTGGAATTCTCTGCCAGCTTCTCAAGAATCGGACATTGAAGTCCGTGATGCTTTCTTGAGGTGCTCTCTTGATGTACATGAAATATTGGTAGAGATCCAAAGAACTGTAGAAAGGATCTTCATCAAATCTTTTGATCAGTGCTCCCGCGAGATCATCCCATGAGCTGATGCTTTGACGTTTGAGCAGTCTGTACCATTGCAATGCTCTTCCTTCCAAAGACTGAACCAGAAGTCGGATCATAACATCTTCGTGTTCTATGACATGGATCATGGACAGAATAGCAATATCTTCAACATGTGTCAGAGCCATGCCTTCGGTACCATCATATTTTTCCAGGTTCTTCAAGGCACCTTCGGGAATTTCATGCCGAACTTGCAGATTCAGAGGGCCAGGATCATCCCATATAGAAAAAACCCTCGCCTTTGTGGCAGTGGTCTGTGGAATCACGGCCATCGCCATTAAGTCAGAGTCGCCAGATGAACATTCTTTGAATTTTTTTTTTTTTTTTTTTAAAAACAATAGGCGTCCACGAACAGATCTTCAACTCAGCAAAGTCGCCAGATGAACTTAAAAATCTCCGCTGTGAGGCCAAGACAGCTCATCAAATCTTGAGACCTCCGGGTGTTAAAACGTGCCAAAACTGTTGGCACCGGTGGGGTTATCACTTTGGAAAATTATGCGTATCCCACCGATTATGAATTCTTGGAGACAGAAAAAGTCTGTCCCACCGGGCGTGCCAAAAACTGTTGGTCACGAATCTGCCACAGGAAAGGATTTTTACAATTGCGCCCTAGACCCGGCCAACATTGAAAGGCTGGAAGCAAGAAATGGCTCCCAGACCAATCTCCAGAGTGGGCCGGTTCCCTTCACTATTCTAAAATTGGGTTTAAGATAAGGGTTGCTCGGAAAGAGATTTAAAAGGTTGCGAAAGAAATGGGAAATATGGCCACAGCCAAGTGATGGGATCGAAAAATAACAAACAGGAAATTTAAAGTGCAAGAATGAGCAAGCAATAAAAGTTATCAACCTAACTTTCGCACGATGTACGCAGAGAAACCCTCCAAAATCACATTCCAGGAATCATACTCTCACGGAAGTGCATAAATCCAATATGCAGAATTTAAATGCAACAGCCATTAAGACATACAAATGCTATTAGAAATGCAACATAAACAGAAAGGAAATCACTAATGCAAACGCTTGAAAAATAAAAGCCAATCCTTTATTCCTGCAAATGCACTTCAGTTTCTAGCAGCAAGTTTTTCCAACCTTTGCAAATGAAAATTACATTGGTTTTTATAGAGGTCCGTCCTCTTTGCAGCATTAAAAACGTAAAACCAACTTCCTCGTGATCTACAATAATATCTTGAAAATCAGGAACACGATCCCCTTAATAGCGGCCTCGAGGAAATAAAAATTAAATACCATTAATGTTCGCGGCCCTTCATTAAATTCGATTTTTCAAACATGTGCATGAAGCCGTTAAAATAATCCACGAACCAATACTTTGAACCAATAAATCCTTTAATTTTGGTGGCTTGGGCGCTTCTTCGACTTTAACCGCATCGGAAATCCGCAAAATATTTAATTCGGGTTAGCATTAAATCCTCGAAAATCGAAAAAACCCTTTCGGCCGTTCATATTGCACTTGGCGGGAAAACTGCGCAGGTCGCGAAAATGCGACGGGTCGCGAAATCGCGACGGGTCGCGAAATCGCGACGTCTTATCATTCAAGACGCTTGACCACCGTTGACCCGCGAAAATGGAACATGTAGCGATTTCGCTACATGTTTCCGCCGTTGGCTCCTCCTCGCGCTCTCGCCTCGCGAAATCGGAACATGTCGCGATTTCGCTACATGTTTCCATCGCCGTACAAAACGCCATTTTTGGTCGCGATTCGCTGACATGTCAGCGACGCGCTGCAAGTTTTCACTTTTTGCCTTCGACGCTGCCCGGGTCGCGATTCGCTGACATGTCAGCGCGTCGCTGCAATTTTCAGACTTAGTGCTTTTTCTGCCCGCCGACCCGCGATTTCGGAACACGTCGCGATATCGCGACGGTTCCGCCAACCTGCCTGCGTTGACTGCGTTGACCGCGATTCTGCGACATGTCAGCGCGTCGCTGCACTTTTCAGACTTAGCCATTTCTTGCTCAATTTTTCTCCTTTTTTCGCCCAAGCTGCATCAATCAAAGGTCAGATCCCCAACGATACATTAATGCATTCATCAATGAGAATCAATGTGGCAAAAATGCCAACAAGTCCATACATCGACGACTGACGACAAGTGGAAATTAAAATCATCCTTCATAAAGCACGTGGAAACATTAGTGCTCAAAAAGAATAATAAGAGAGTATGTTTAGTCATGGAATGACGATATACCTATGCAACCAGTGCCGTTATGGTAATCGATTCCTTCAAATCCAATAGGACATTCACACACGTAGCCCTGCCCCATTTGGGAGTCTCTACATTGGGCCACCTCTTCACAGAGTAATTGGACAATCCTTTAGCCACTCAGCAATTCTCATGGCCCACACCCCAATCGAGGCGGAGACCGTAACTACCCCTTGCAAAGTCTCCTTTTTCAGTGTCAGGAACAGTATGTTATTTCAATTTTTCTAACATACACCAAAGTCTGGATGGGCAAAGTTTGGAGAAGGCGGAGTGCGGATTGCGGACTGCACTCGGGTTGCAGCACAGTGCAAACGTCGAGGGTGTCGACAGAATTCACCCAGAAGATGGGCAAAGTGCGAACATCGGGGGCACCGATGGACTTTGCCCAGAATATGGGTGAAGTGCAAACATCAAGGGTGCCTACGGACTTCGCCTAAAAAATTGGTGAAGTGTGAATGTCGGGGGCATTGACGGACTTTGCTGGGCGAAGTGCGGACTGCACCCGACTTCAGACTTCGCTTGCGCACTCGAGCTGTGCTTAGATCTCGGGCGCAATTGGGTTGTGGCAACGAACTTAGAATATTTCTTTTGACTTAGCCAACTTTGGCTCTACAGTATTTTTTGCTCGGAAGGCTTGTGCAACTACGACAACTGCTTGCTTGGATGGGAGGAGAGAAACATCGAAACTGATAGGAAAGTTTCGGATCTGAGTTCTAACTTATAGAACCCGAACACAATCGCTCTGAGGCGATTTGTACAGAGAGCAAGAAACTTTAGCACACATAAAATAACTGTAAACCCTAAAGATGCTTCAAACAACAACAAACTTTATTTATATGAAACGAGGTTTACAGAAGTCCTCAACTGAGGAAAATAACAACATCTGCAGACAAAGCTACAGGATAAACTAAGAGGAGAAATGTCGAGACGGCTGCTCGAACATTAATCAGATGAGCCACTCTGCTCACTAAAATGTTCTCCTTTCTCTGCTCTATTCTCTGCTCTTCTTCTCCACTAACTGCCTCTCTTGTGCCTTATCTATGAAATACCTAAACTGCTTTATGTAGCTATGGGGAGAGGAGGATAGGGCTTATCCTCTGACAGGTTCTGACATGCCCTCAACTAGGGTTTTTGACCAATCACCGAACTAGCATTAACTTCTACGATGATCGGATCTGTCAAATGTCACATCTGTCAGAGGGTAGGTGCGATGTCATGTCAGACCTTTTATCCAAGATCCCCAACTACGCGAGCGCAGTCCAGATTTGCCCAAATTCAAAGCGTAGTCTAGTGGAGGCGTGAAATCTAGGTTAATATTTCTAACACCCTCCTTTAAACCTGATTTCACGAATGCTTTGACTCCAAGCTGCTCTCGCAATCTGTTGAAGTCTTCCTCCTTCAAAGGCTTTGTGAAAATATCTGCCAGCTGCTCCTTGGACCTGAAAAACTGTAATTGTACTTCATCGAATTTCACCAGCTCTCTAACGAAATGACATCATATGTCTGTGCTTTGTTCGACCGTGGAAGACGGGATCCTTTAAGAGTGCGATTGCAGAGTTATTGTCGCAGAATATTTTTGTTGCTGCTTCGTGCGAATGATGTAGTTCACATAGAAATCTTCTTAGCCAGACTGCCTGGTAGGCGGCTGAGGTGGCAGCAACGTACTCTGCTTCTGTTGTGGACAACGCAATGATGGGTTGTTTCTTGGACACCCATGAGACTACCCCTGATCCGAGATGGAAAGCATACCTAGAGGTGCTCTTTCGATCATTGGTACTGCCAATCCAGTCACTATCTGTGAAGCCGACCAGTTCCAGTTGGTCCTGTCTGGCATAAAATAGGCCATGGTTTCGTGTCCCGTTGACATAGCACAAGATCCTCTTGCCTACTTGCCAGTGCGTGTCCTTCAGAGTCTCCATGAAATGATTGATCAGACTGACTTCGAACATCAGATCTGGCCGAGTTGCAGTCAAATACATCAGACTGCCAACTAGCCTCTTAAACGAGGGTTGGATCTACATTCCTCCCTGAATCCAACTTGCTCGGCTTCAAACCTATGGCTACAGGTGTGATGGTAGGTTTACTGTCCTCCATCTTGAACCGCTTCAGGACATCCTTCGCATACTTACCCTGAGAAATGAATATGCCATCTGTCGATTGGTCAACTTTAATTCTGATAAAATACTTCATCAGCCCTAAGTCTGTCATCTCGAACTCCTTCATGGCTATTCTAAATTGGTCGAATAGGACATTGCTATTTCCAGTATAAATCAAATCGTCCACATACAGGTAGATGATAATGAGCTCACCTGCTTCATTTGTCTTCATGTATAGGGTGTGCTCATATGGGCATTTGACAAATCCATTTTCTTGAAAATAGCTATCAATCTGGCTGTACCAAGCTCGGGGTGCCTACTTCAAACCGTACAGGGCCTTCTTCAGCTTCAGGACTTTGCCCTCCTGGCCTTCAATTTTGTAACCTTGTGGCTGGTCTATGTAGACCTCTTCCTCCAACACTCTATTGAGAAAGGCTGACTTAACATCCATCTGGTACATCTTCCAACCTTGTTGGGCTGCCAATGCTAGGATCATCTTGACAGTGTCAAGTCGGGCTACAGGCGCATATAACTCATGGTAATCGATGCCTGACTTCTGCTTGTAACCCTTTGCCACCAATCTAGCCTTATGCTTGTCAACGTCTCCTTGGGCGTTGAACTTTGTCTTATACACCCATTTGACCCCAATGGTCTTCTTCCCTACTGGAAGATCTGTCAGCTGCCATGTCTCATTCTTTTCAATGGCTGCTATCTCTTCATCCATCGCATGCACCCACTTATGATTCTGACTTGCATCTTTGAACTCTACTGGATCAACTCCAGTAAAGAATGCAAAGTCAGAGTGCTCTTCATCTACGTGGGTTTGTGTTGCCTCGTAGATTTCTTGCAAGCTCCTTGTCTTCGCTGGCATCGACAGGTTCTGGATTCTACTTGCACATGAAGGCGACCAAGATGGAGTGGCTATGCTACTGCTGGCATCGTTGTTGCTGTTGTAAGTTGTAGGTGGCTACACACTTCCTTCTTCTAAGTCAACAAACTTTACTACCACTGGCTCTGACTGGCCAGCCTCTAACTTCCCATTCCAGGCTTGATCTTTAAGAAATTTCACATCACAGCTGATGATGAGCTTCTTTGTCACAGGGTTGTATAGCCTATATGCCTTCGCCTGCTCATTGTACCCTGTGAGAATGCACTTCTCAGCTCTATCATCCAACTTTTTCCGCTTCTCTTTTGGAACATGTGCATATGCAATGCACCCGAACACACGCAAGTGAGCCACACTTGGCTTCACCCTTGCTCTAGGCCTCTGAGGGATTTTGTCCTTCACGCTTTTGGTGGGACATCACGTTGAGCAAGTAGGTCGCACATGTTACGGCCTCTTCCCGGAATTCATGTGATAATCCCTTCGCCTTCATCATGCTTCGTGCCATTTCTATGATGGTTCGGTTCTTCCTCTCAGCTATGCCATTCTGTTCTGGCGTGTATGTGGCAGTGAACTGCCTTCAAATTCCATGTTGCTTGCAGTAGTTATGGAATTTGTTGGAGATGTATTCACCTCCACAATCTGTTATGAGAGTCTTGATCTGATATCTACTCTGTTTCTCCACTAGAGCCTTAAACTCCTTGAATCTAGAAAATGCTTTTGACTTCAACTTGATGGCATAGATCCAAGTCTTCTAGCTGAAGTCATCTATAAACGTCAAGAAGTATTTGTTGTCGGCAAATGTGGTGGTCTACATCGAACCGTAAATGTCTGAGTGCACCAGCTCCAATGGTCGTGATGCTCTCCAAGACTGTCCTACAGGGAATGCATCCATGTGCTGCTTTTCGACTAGGCAACCTTCACAAACTTGGTTCGATTGCTCTATTAGGGGTAAACCCTTCACCATTTGCATCTTGTGCAGTTGATTCAGGCCACTAAAGCTCAGGTGACCAAATTTGAGATGCCACAACCAGGTAGCATCTTTCACAACTGCACTCAGAGACATCAATGATTCATTTTGAATCTATAGCGGAAATATTTTGTTCTTCGTCATGGACACTGTAATCTGCCCATGCGAATTTTATCTGATGGTGCAAGTTCCATCTTTGAACTGGACCGTATGTCCCTTCTGCATGAGCTGTCCAATGCTCAGCAGTTTGTGCTTCAACCCAGGCACATAGTAGACGTCACAGATGTTATTTCGTTCACCATGCCTAGTGTGGATGAGGATTTTTCCTTTCCCCATCATGGGAACCTTGTTGTTGTTCCCCATATTCACTTCAGAACATCTCCTTGTTCCCCATCATGTGGCTGCTACACCCACTGTCTCAGTACCAAACATTCTTTTGGCCTAATCAGTCACTATCTGTGAAGCCGATCAGTTCTAGTTGGTCC